>JAMZAV010009568.1:0-25612 GCA_024449915.1 Sweltsa coloradensis | reverse complement strand
GTCTCAAATTACTGACAGCGTCGGTAAACAGGTCTAGTGCATGTGAAGATTGTACTTCTCGACAGTCAGTAAAACTAGCTACTGTAGGACTATGCTATTAAGGATACGAGGTAGATAAAAGGCTGACCTCATTGAGCGCAGCCACCCGATCTCCGAGGGACTTGATGAACACTTTCTTCAGTGAGGAAGTGGATATGAAGGCTGTAACCAGCTGGGAGGCGACGTATGGCAAATCACGTACTTTCTCCACCGTGTCTGCATTCTCAGTCTACAAACAAAAGACAGTTAAAGAACCCAACCTGTCAACTCTTCTCCAACCCAAACTAAACAAAGGAGAGAGCTTGATATGCTGATGGAAAGTAACAAAGCTTACAGTGTCATTTTTAGATCTAGGTCCACAAATAGCCATGACTCATTAAGTAGTAGTACTATTTAATAGCAGTCTATATTATTGCCTGTGCATGCACAAGTAATTTAAAATTTTATTTGGACACAGTTCAGGCAAAATAAGCAGATAACCAACAATATAATTTCAAGGCAAATATTTCTGCAAGTAGAAAAGGGATATATGTTGAAGCTTACCGCCCAATAGAGGTAGCTATCTCAAATAAATACCCTTAAATTGGGTCAAATTGAAGTTTAATCACTTCTTAATTAAATGGAAATTAATAAATTATGAGGATGTGGATATTGATTTCAGAGTGTTAATAAAATAAAAAGAATGTTTGAATCTAAATAATTGAAAAGGTTTACTGTATTAATCAAAAATACAAATTACATAAAAGATTTGCATACAAAGACTACTTTCAATTGGCCAATGATTTAGTAGTAAATAAATATGGTACCTCGTTTTACAATGATGGTCTTGATGATGCTGATTAATGTTGCTGATGTATAATAATTAATGTACGAATTCGATCTGCTTTAGCACTGAATAATTAAATAAACACTCGGTAAGTTATTCACTGTTCTTCATCTTCATAACTTGTGTGTCGCTCGTTCAGTTCCCGTTGTAGTACAACTCCTCCATGAACCCTTGACACCTTGTCGTCGCCCACGATCCACCCTCTAATGATGCAGGCACAATACTGAATGTCTGGCTCCGGAAATCGTCTTTTTATAGTGGTGAGCAGGTGACCAGTGATGACGTATTATTTTCTAGATTGATCTTGTTGTTTGTTGAGTCGACAGGGTTGGTTGTGATTCACCTTACCCCAGCGGCTTCCAATGTTCCTTGTGCCCTGAGGCTACTCGCTAATGGGTTCCTTTCAGAAGGTGTTGACAATTCGAAGGTATCTCAAGTGTTCCATGTCCATCAGAGGATGTCAGATTATCTCTGTTGACGCATCTTGCAACTATTTCAATGCATTCCGCTTGGGCCGCATGTGTAAAGCTGATGCAACTGCATTCAATTATTGATGCTATTATTTTATAACTATATTATTATATTATTGAAATTCATCATATTGATATTATTTATGTAAACAAGGTTAATGAAAAGGCCGTTACGGCACAATTACCCCAGCAATGAATGTTTTAAGTGTGAAGCAATTAAAATATTCATTCAAATGACAGAAACCCTTTCAATGAGAACTAAACTTAATATAGGCCTAAGAGTTAAAACATAAATTGTCTCAATTGACATTCATCTCAACACATCTTAACATTATCAATTATTATAGGAAGTCGTCTCAAACACGAAAATTATAAATAACTACGAATACATTTAACTCAGTAGTTGTACTTAATCATAAATGGATCATTTTGCTCTTACACATATCTCTCATAGTCATACGTCATTACCCATGTTGGTCCGTCTTTTATCTTATTTTATTTCCAACCTAAATTCCAAATTCAAAACTCTCGTGTCATGTATATTTACTTTTAAACTTCAATATTCAATTACAATTATGTAACCTGACGTCCAAACAATCGTTCCTTCTCAAAATTCTCTTTACTTGCAAACTTTATTTCATTACTTCACTTGTGACTTGTATTTAATTCATCTCATTTTACTTTACCACATTACTCGTTTTAATTCTTCAATTCTACCTTAGATTCCAATGTACTCCATAATACGTATTTAATTCACCTCGTCAAAGCTATGTGCAGCTATATCAAGCCTACACCCAGCCCAAATCTCACCAACTCAAAAGCCCTGTATGACTATATCCAGTCCATACCAAGCCACAAACACATCTCCATAAATCTCAAACTTCAACTTCTTCACATCGTTTCGTCATTACAATCATCTGTATCTCTGTTTACTACAGCCTACACGGAATCTTCGACTCGTTATCTCTCAAATTACTTATTTCCATCTCATCTTGTCACATTATTACTTCATCTCGAACCGATTGTCAGACACATTACTAAAACTCAAATTCACAACTTGACTTAAGTTATTTAAATTACTTAATTCACAATTAGTTACATCTTCAATCAATATTTCAATTAAATTACTTAATTACAATTATTTACTCATGTCCTTTATATTATTTTAAAACCTACAATGACACATTTTCAACCGACCAGACCAAACATCGTACTATCTAGACGTAATTCTGACCTTCACCCTATTCTAGAGCCTCTAGGAGAATCCACCCTTGTCTGTTGACAATCTGTCACTCCCATCTCAAATCCTACCTTTCTTCAACGAAACTGAAAGTTGTTTACTACCGAATTCATCGACCTTTCTAGACCACTGCTGTTCTCAGCTGTCAAACACGTACGTAACAAAGGTGTCCAACGTAATATTCTATCTATTTCGGCATTCTTTATTATCTTTTGAATTACCATTACTTTATTATTATTAACTATTATTGTCTGATCATTTTTATTCACCTTCTAATTCTATATAAATTTTACAATTTATTTCATTGTATTGTTGATTCACATTTAAACAAATTGATATATTTTTCTGCCATTAGCTCTTGTCCTAACCCTTAAAAGACAGATACCAAAAGCATTTGTGTTTCGGCTCCTGTATAAATGAATCGCTGGACAAAACCCTACCAACACCCTAACTAAGATCGAACCAATCGCTGCTTACTCAAGAAGGACAATAATTACTTCTTCGTTCCACCAATCTTCAAAAGTCCTGTATAGCTATTCTTTCAGCCTATACCAAACCCAAACCTCATCAACTCAAAAGCCCTGTATAGCTATTCTTTCAGCCTATACCAAGCCACAACTCTCATCAACTTCATAAAAACGCCTCTCTTATGGGCAATCCCTCTAATTCTGCAATGCTATAATTAATTCGATTCTCAACTTAAATGCTGCTCAAGCCTCCTCCATTATCGATTCGCCAATTCATACCGAATGAAACACACCTGATTCAATACCTAGCTTTTTCATCACGAAACTCTCACAAAAAGTGTCCCGTCTAACTTTCCTACACTATCATCAATCAAATAAAAAGTGCTGCATACTTAAAAGAGGCCAATACAACTGCACGCTTGCTGAAAAGATTCACTAACAGATGGTTCAAATCTCTGATTCGGTGATCATTCCCTGTCCTTGGTCAAATGTCCCACAATCACTACCCCTACGCTTCTGCAATGCTACCTACAATTATCTTCATTCTAACAGTGTATGAAACTAAAAGCGATTCACTATGTTGAAAAAGTTCACCTTCCCCAACTGAAATTCATAACTGCAATTCTATTCTTCACTCTGTACCAAAACGCAATCAGACAACTAAATAGCAATATTTACGATTTCAAACAAACCTGGAATAAATGATTATTCTTTATACGACTTAGTTCATTACTTTACGTTAACATGTTACTTGTGACAAATTGAAAAACCAGACAACACAAAACATTACGTTCTTGACAGTTTCGAAAACTTCCCTTTATTCCCGCTTTATTTATTTAATGTCGATATTCGTAAACTTTTGATCCATTTACGTTCTATTATTTATCTTTACTTCCATATTATTCTATCCATCTATTACCAACTCACACAAATCAATTAAAATCTACATTCAAGAACATTCTATTTCAAACTTCATTGATCCCGAGATTCTCGACCCTTCTATACCTGTTCCGACGAGACCATTCACAACTCTAATCTTTTCCGAAAACACATTTTTTTGTCACCAGTAAACTCACTCACGTAGATAATTGACCGACATCCCACTAATGGAGGTTTACCGTTTTCACTCTGAGATGGAATGACATGCCGTGTTCCGCCCCTAAATATCTTCCAGTCCTTTCGAACACTTTCCTAGGCTGGCTAGTATTTTTTTACACCTCGGGCATTCTGTACTTCTTTAAATTGACAATATTAAATACTCCTTTTACTTTTCCTCTTTCATCTACCAGCTCATACGCGTTAGTACCCGCCACAGCAGATATGTTAAAAGGGCCAATATATAATGGATGGAACTTTCTCGTTTCTTTCTTACTTAGATTAGATAGATGCAGTGCCTTGAGCAAAACCAAATCCCCTACACTCAATTCTGTTTTTATTGGGTGTTTTTCTGAATGTAACTTTTTTCGTTTTTCTCCCTGCTTATCTAACCTTGTTTTTGCGAGCAATAACTTCTCGTCACTGGCTAACTCAGGTAGTTCGGGCACAGGATATTTAAATAGTTTCGCGATTCCTCGTTCCGATTTCTGTTGTTTATGCAGTTCCCAAGGAGTAAAACCTGTACTTTCGTGGTAAGTGTTATTTAACCAATATTCTATTTGAGAAACCATTTTCACCCACCCTGAATGTTTCTGTGAACAATATGCTCTAAAAAATCTACCTAGCTCTCTCATTATGCGTTCGGATGGATTCGACTGTGGATGTCTGATTGACGAATGCAAGGCCCTAACATTGTGTGATTCTAGAGTTTCATACCACTCATGTGACGTGTATTGACTACCGTGATCTGTCAATATACTGGCTGTATGTTGAACGTTAGTGATATAGTCTCGAACTTTCGTAGTAAATGTTGTCGCCGTCGCTTTTCTCAGGCAATACAAAGAAACATATTTTGAAAACAAATCAACAAAAACTAATATATACTTGGCACCTCCTAATCCACTCGGTAGTGGTCCATAGAGATCACTAGCAACAAGCTGTCCACATTTAGTAGGTACAATATACTGGTATGTTCCGTGCAACACGTTATTAGATGATTTAGTTTTCTGGCATAAATCGCAGGTAGGTATAATCTTTCGAACAGATCGCGCTAATCCCTTCCAATAGAAATTCTCCTGAATGGTGGCAATGCATTTGGTTGATCCAAAGTGTCCGATTTCCTTATGCACCCCCCAGATTATATCTTTAATTAAACTCTCCGGTACATATAGTTTCCATGTGACGTCTCTATCGTTATTATTAGGTTTATGGTATAGTAAGTTTTTATACAGTTTATAGTTCTGGTGTAAATTGGAATTTGGTTCGTTTTTCAACTCTGTATAGATATGGTTTAACTTTATGTCGGCGACCTGATATGCTTTGATGTTTTTCAGTTTATTTTTTAAAGTCGCATCTACTGTTATATTTAACTTGGCAATCACAATCTCGTTGTCCCGAGACACTGACTCAACTATTTCGCCGTCGTTTTTCTGTGGAAATCGACTTAATATGTCTGCAACTTTGTTCTCCTTACCTGAGCAGTGTTGAATCTTAAAATCGAATTCCTGAATGGCTAATATCCACCGGGCCAACCTACTGGATAGCAATCTACATTGTAGAATAAATGTTAGAGCCTTATGATCTGTAATTATTGTGAGGTCCCGAGATCCCAAAACAAATATTCTGAATTTAAACAAACAATGTACTATACCTAACAGCTCTTTTTCCGAAACGGTATAATTTAATTCAGCCCCTCTTAGCAATCGAGACGTCATTGAGATTACCCTTACCTCTCCTTCATCGTCATACTGAAACAGTTGTCCCCCAATTCCAAAATCACTTGCATCACATTGAATAAAGAATGCTTTCTCATAGTCAGGGAATCTCAACCATACTGTTTGCATAAATAACTGTTTAACTTTCTCGAACTCTAGTTCTAGCTCTGGCGTCCACTTCCACCTTACATCCTTCTTAACCAACACTTGTAGCTTAACAATAGAGTCAGAATATTCCCTGTGGAACCTACGATAGAACGAACAGACCCCTAAGAAAGCCTTTAATTGTCTAACATTGCGGGGAGATGGCCAATTTTGAATAGTTAATAACTTCTTAGGATCTGGTGATATTCCCGCCGGCGTTAGAACGTGTCCCAAAAATGGTACTTCATCTCTGCAGAATTTAGATTTAGAGAAGTTCAGAGTAACCCCCCCGATTCTACACCTTTTAAAAAACTTTCTCAAGTGCTCTATATGTTCATCAAAATCTTTCGACGAGACTAACGCGTCATCGACATAGGATTTCGTGAATTCTTTGACTTCCTCACCTAAAACCATGTCTAGCCCCCTAGTAAAAGCTCCTATACTTGTACTGAGACCGAAGGGCAACACTTTAAAGACATAAACGCGCTGATTATATTTAAATCCGGTGTACTGCCTACTTTCTGGTGCTAGTTTTATTTGCCAATATGAACTCGAAAGATCGATTGTAGAAAGTATGTTTATGTTATGGAACTGTTGCAAAAGCTCTTCAGGTACGTTTGGACAGTCTCTATCAGGGATTAAAATAGTATTACATTGCCTAGCATCTAGACATAACCTGACAGTATGGTCCTTTTTTATAACAACAACAAGTGGGTTAATGTAAGGGGTACTGGCTCTCTCAATAATACCCCATTCCAACATTTTATTTAGTTGGGCTTCAACGGCGTCTCGGTATGCAAATGGTACCGGGTAACTTCTCTCGAAAAAGTGTGATTCTTTTGTTACTTCTATTTTATAAGTGTAGCCCTTTATTAAGCCTGGTTTTGTTGAGAACAGATCTCTATATTCCAGTAACAAGTCCACAAGTTTCTTTTTCTGTTCAGTACTTAGTAATGTTTGATTATTTACTGCATTTCGAATTTCTTCTTCTGTTGTCTGTTCTTCCTCAATATCTTGTTTTTGACTTGACAACAACTGTACTTTTATACCAGTCTCGGGCTCTAAATCTTCTCCCTCAACGAGAATCGAGTTCACATTTATTTGCTCGCGAATCGACCCTACCTTATTCATATTAACAAGTGACTCATGCACTTCCTGCCCGTTGATAGTAATTTTACGTATGTCAAAACATATTTTTACGTTATTGCGATACAGCCAGTCTACGCCCAAAATTAATTTTCGTACCAAATCCTTCACAACTAAACAAACTACCTCAGTAATAATATTATCGACGCAAATATTCAAAAACACTTGTTTTGTTACTCTCTTACTCTTTTTACTCGTTGCACCTAGAATAGTGACCCCTACCACAGGTAAAGTTATTAATTGTTTGTTTTTGTCTAACAACTCATTATAAAAAGTTCGGATATGCATGTCACTTCACTGCCCGAATCTAAAAGAGCTGTAGTTACTAGTCCTTCTACTCCAACCACGCACTCTGGACAGGGAGAAAAAACATTCTTTTCAAACTTATCTTTTTCATCTTCACCTAATAGGTCCCCCACAGGGTTCGAGAATATTGTGTTCACAAGGCGCTCGGGATTAGTAAAAGTCGGTTCCTGTTCGCGCCCCAGTCCGACTTGCCCTAGTTTTCCGTTCTGACTGATTGGTTCGTTTGATCCGACCCTTGTCCCCCAGTAGTAATTTCTTGCCTTGTTTCAATATTGTTAGTCTGAAAGGTTCGGTTGTCATCTCTACGGTAAGTGTAATTATCTCTGTTTCCATTCGTGTTGTTATTGCCATTATTATTTTGATACTGATAATTTCTGTTTCCATTGTTGTAGCCATAGCGATAACCGCGATTGGAACCTTCTCGATTACCCCTACTTTCAGTAAAATTGTTAACATTCTTTTTCAAAACCAGCGTGACATTCTCACTCTCTAATTGCTGCATTTTAGCCAGCACAGCCTCCATCGAGTCTCCTGCTTGTAAGAGAATAAGCTTTATATCTTCATTGAAATGGTTTCTGAGTTTCCTTACTAACATGTTTTCCGACATGGGACACTCAAGGTACGCTGCCTGTCGCGCCAAACGTTTTAGGTAGACTGACATAGATGCTGAGTTTCTGTCAGTATAGCGACCATTATAAATTTGGCTTGTTAATCGGTCCTGCTGTGTTGCATTCCAATATGTTTCCAGTAACGCCGTCTTGAATTCTTCATATTTACTAAAATCGTGTTCCCTCATCCAACCCTTCACTTCTGAACCCTTACAACACTGCATCGCTAAAGCTAAACGCGCCTGGTCGGGGACATTGTAGTTGGCAAACCTTCTTTCCAGGACACTAATGAACTCAACAGGGTGCATACCTGACAATGGGCTGTTACTAAATGTTATATCTTCCCTTTCCAGTTTTTCACTAACATACGTTTCCCTATCTGAACTAGCTTTATCCCCCAACCCCATGTCCGTACCATTCGATTCTATGATCGTACTTCTAGATTGTTTTGCTTTTTTCAATTCATTCACTTCCGCTTTTAAAACTAGTAAATCGTTGCCTTTTATGCTTTCACTGTCCTTTATGTGTTTCTTTATTTGGTCCCTTTCTTCCGATATTCTACGTTCAATTTGAGCTTTTAATGACTCATCCTGGGACTGTACCTGTCCCTCTACGCTGTCAAGACGCACTGTTAGGTTGTCAACCTGCTCCGTAGCTTGCTGCTTATGCTCTCGAACATTATCTTTTATCTCGTTAATTGCATGGTCCAAATCCACTAATCTGTCTGTTTGTTTCTCGGTTTCATGACGATTTGAGTTTAAACGAATATTTATTTCACTGAAATGGATATCTACTGTTTTTTCGCGAGCAATCATGTGTTCTTCATTTTTATCGACCTGACATTGTACCGTTTTATATTTATCCTCGAATTTAATTTCTATACCTTCAATCCTACCCACTAATGACTTCGTTTGGGCCTTGATTTCATCCCTTATCTCTGCTTTCATCTCTGTCTGACTTGATTTCATCTCTGCCCGAATAGCTCGAATCTCTGTCTCAAGTCTAGCCTGATTAGTCGCCTGATTAATTGTCTGATTATCGATTTTAGCATCAGTCTTAGCCTGATTAGCAGCCTGATTAATTGTCTGATTATCGATTTTAGCATCAGTCTTAGCCTGATTAGCAGCCTGATTAATTGTCTGATTATCGATTTTAGCATCAGTCTTAGCCAGAGTGTCTAACAGTTGACGGAAAAGTAACAATACATCTGGTGTCTCAGTTTTTTCCTCAACCTTTGACAAATGTATAACATTTGCAATCTCCTCATCCTGAAATTCCAGATGATCCACAAGAGCTTCATTATAAATCGAGTTCCCCCCTTCCTCTAAATGTTCTAATCCTACTAACGGACTTGTTGTCTCTACTGGAGTTTTCAAATCTATTTCACCTTCGCTCTCCATGCTATCATTGTCAATACCATGGTCGCAATCAGCCTTCTGACAATCTATCTGATCTAATAAATCCTCACTAGCTCCTCCAACTAATTGATCCATTTTACAATTGTGTTTTTACACAGTTTGAGACACTTATAGCTTTCACCAACACTCACTCAATAAATCCACAAAAAAAAACAATTTTATTTTATTTTAATTTAATTTAAATTAAAATGACTTTATGAGACACGAGAAACTTATCAAGGGCGATTGGTAATAATTCAAAAGCCCCACGTTGGGCGCCAAATTGAAGCTTACCGCCCAATAGAGGTAGCTATCTCAAATAAATACCCTTAAATTGGGTCAAATTGAAGTTTAATCACTTCTTAATTAAATGGAAATTAATAAATTATGAGGATGTGGATATTGATTTCAGAGTGTTAATAAAATAAAAAGAATGTTTGAATCTAAATAATTGAAAAGGTTTACTGTATTAATCAAAAACACAAATTACATAAAAGATTTGCATATAAAGACTACTTTCAATTGGCCAATGATTTAGTAGTAAATAAATATGGTACCTCGTTTTACAATGATGGTCTTGATGATGCTGATTAATGTTGCTGATGTATAATAATTAATGTACGAATTCGATCTGCTTTAGCACTGAATAATTAAATAAACACTCGGTAAGTTATTCACTGTTCTTCATCTTCATAACTTGTGTGTCGCTCGTTCAGTTCCCGTTGTAGTACAACTCCTCCATGAACCCTTGACACCTTGTCGTCGCCCACGATCCACCCTCTAATGATGCAGGCACAATACTGAATGTCTGGCTCCGGAAATCGTCTTTTTATAGTGGTGAGCAGGTGACCAGTGATGACGTATTATTTTCTAGATTGATCTTGTTGTTTGTTGAGTCGACAGGGTTGGTTGTGATTCACCTTACCCCAGCGGCTTCCAATGTTCCTTGTGCCCTGTGGCTACTCGCTAATGGGTTCCTTTCAGAAGGTGTTGACAATTCGAAGGTATCTCAAGTGTTCCATGTCCATCAGAGGATGTCAGATTATCTCTGTTGACGCATCTTGCAACTATTTCAATGCATTCCGCTTGGGCCGCATGTGTAAAGCTGATGCAACTGCATTCAATTATTGATGCTATTATTTTATAACTATATTATTATATTATTGAAATTCATCATATTGATATTATTTATGTAAACAAGGTTACTGAAAAGGCCGTTACGGCACAATGTCCCCTGGCTTTATTTTCATTTCACACATTTTAAACTGGGAACATGTATAAACATATTATTTACTACAATTCAGAAATTAAAAAAGTCCGCCCGGACCGGGATTCGAACCAGAGTCTCCCACATTCCAGACGAGCGTCTTAACCACTAGTCCATCGGGACGGGTTTTAATTTCTGAATTGTAGTAAATAAAAACAATTACACCTAGTGTTTCCCGACTAACCAAATCGAGAAATGTATTAACATGTTTCAGTGGGGGGAAAGGTACAGAAGGACGACAGCTTACCTAACAAAACGTTAGGTAGGTTGTACAGACACAAATTGATGAGTAGACAAGTTGCTGATACGTTTTGACCAACTAGTGGTCTATATGTAGAGGTCCGTGAAAATGGTTTTATTTTGTAGTGAATTTCGTTTTTCAAATTGAAAATTTCGGTGCTATTGGTTTAAAGCTATATTTCAGCGGTTTTATTTATATTTACCAATTTATATGCGTGTAATATTCGTTCACGGCTCGCATATCATTCAAGCCACAAAACAAACAAGTTTGAATGTACTTATGTTCAAACTGGTGTAAGTTACTACAGATAAATTTATAATGTTTTCTTAACTTGATTTTATAAAAACTTAGTTTGGTTGAACTATACTGCATAAAATATTGAAAATTCTACCGTAATTTAACAATAATTCCCATTTTTAGTCCTTTTTGTCGTTTAAAACATTAATTATGTGAATTTTGGTGTCATTACGAAATTTACACGTATAACGGTGTTTGGCGGTGATTCAATTTTGGCATTTTCTAGATTTGATCAATTCATGCTCATTTTATGAAATTAAATGGTTAGCAGTTAGCACACATGTCGGTTTTATCGTCAGTCACAAATTCCACGGGGCTCGATCTATATGGTGTATCACACGAAACATTTAATTATTATTATTATTATTAATTATTGAATAGTATAAGGTTTTTAAGCATAAGCTTGCTTTGAGGACATTATTAGTCAATGATAGCAATTGATCCTCTGGTGGTTGATCTCTGGCGTAACGCGCCATAGCTCTACCAATTAAGCTATTGAGGTTCTGGGTTCGATCCCCAGTCGTGACATACTTTTATTACAATTGCTATCATTGACTAATAATGTCCTCAAAGCGGGCTTATGCTTAAAAACGTAATTACTCATGGGAAATGAGAAGTGATTGGATTTTTCCATGTGTTCTTTCAGTAATGACAGCTACATTGCAGTCTTCTGTTCAATTCTTATAATGGACGTCAACAGTCACAACAAATAGCAGTTTAATGAAAGCGTATCTTATGTCTCGATAGCTCAATTGGTAGAGCTATGGCGCTATAAGCTGGGTTTGATCCCCAGTCGGGGCATACTTTTATTACAATTGCTATCATTGACTAATTATTATTCATCATCATTATCCATCACCGTTTCCTGCTTCTGGCAGGGTCAGCTTGGGTTTAGCAACCAAATTTTTCCACTTATTTCTATCCTCCCACAATCGTATCTGTTCCACATCTTCCCAGCTCTCTCCTCTTACCTCCAGTCTCGAGCTGTGATGTCTTTCCATCTCTTTTTTGGTCTACCCCGTCTTCTTCAATCCTTCTTTCATACATTTTGTTAGACATCCCAGTTTTCCCCCCATTCATTTCATATGTCCATACCATCTCAACCGCGTCCTTCCTATCCTGTCACTTAACGTCTCTACACCTAGCATTTCTCTAATGTCCGTGTTTCTTATTCTATCACTTCTCGTCTTGCCCACTGTGCTCCTCAGAAATCTCCGCCTGCATCTGACTATCCTCTTGATCTCCTATTGTCCAGGTTTCTGCTGCGTACGTAAGGATTGTTATGAAATAGATTTTATATAATGTCATCTTACACTGAATAGGCATTTCCATATCCCACCCCAGGCCTTTCACACACTGGTAGAAGTTACTGGCCTTTTGTATTCTGATAATAATCTCCTTTTTAATCTTTCCACTTGCCATTAATTCACTTCCTAGATAGCTAAAACTATCCACCACTTTCAGGGTTTCTCCTCCAATGTTTATCTGTGCTTGATAATTCCCTGTGTCCCCTTCTCCTGGCATAGTTACTAGGCCGCTTGGCAAAAGCTTGTTTTAGTCGCGTTGATGGATTAGCTTTTTTGCAAGTCTTTCGTATGTGTGGGCTCTCTTTACTTTTTCAAGTCCCATTGCAAAATCATTTTTGTTAAATTAGGATAATTTTTATAAAGTACTAGTATTAATTGCAATGGTAATACCAATTTATAGAATGTAAATTATCTGGAGGCCCGAAGATTTGCTTTTTGAACGCATTGTAGGTGATTGTTGTCAAGTTTCTATAGTTACTTGTTAATTATTATATGTAAACCTAAAAAAACTCATATTAAAACCTTTATTTCTATGGATTCTGGCTAAATGTTCGAGTTTTTCTTTCAAAAGGTACTACATCACCATTACCTTAATGTCCATGTAAAATACGAATGTTGTAGCCCCACCCGTTTGGTCAGAATCGGCCCAAATATCACAAAAATATCGCATTAAAAATAAAATAATAAATCGTCAAAATACCAGAAATAGTTCATCAAATGTCTCTAAAATCATAACATATATAATTTCAGTGATTTAAAACGTTCCCATAAAGTATCATCAAGATAGGTAAAAATCGGGGAAAAATCGTAAAAGTACAATTTCTATGAGAAATATTTCTTCAAATGCCTCTTAACTCTTAAGGCTATTTGACCGTGTTTTTCTATTTTCCAAAATATGCTACCAAGTCAAGATATAGTGAATGGCTTTGAAACCTACCTATTTTAGAAAATCAAAACTATTTTTTTCAAATATTTCTTATCCGGTACACGGCCAATAATTATCACCACCTCAAAATAATTTCAAACTTCAATTTGCCAGGGCACACCGTTCGACGTAGGGTGTTGTGCTTTTGTGACATTCATTTTCAACTGGTTTTCTATAGGCTGACGAGAGAAAAAAGATTTTTTTAAACAATTGTCGTTCCTGCGAATTTTTTCGTTTGGCGATATTTTGTACCGATTTGTACCGCCAAACGAAAAAAAAAAGGCTGCATGCCCCAAGCACAAGGTGTGTGCCAGTCTCTACATAACAAATTGTGAGAATTTTGTGTGGCTCGTTGGTCTTGTGGTTAGCCTATCTGCTTCCAATGCAGATGGTTCAGGGTTTGATTCCCGCTAAAGTCAGTAGTTTTTTAACTTTTGATTTGGACTTAAGTCCATCGTGTAAACACTAAACAGTGACTTTTGAGCCGTTTTAGCAACGAGGCACATAATAAATTTAAAGATGTTCTGAATCGGCCTCGTTGATTCTGGCGTTAATCCGCGGGTGTGCACTGTCCATACCACTGATTGTTATACCTATTTCCTACTAGGGAAACGCCAAAGTCGTTGTTGGACGAGTGAGTGAGCCATGTGTTGAGTACCCGGGAACATTTGCTTTTTTGCCTGTTTGATGATAATTATTATACATGTATAATTAATAGGGTTTTGAGTTTAGTTGGTATACGGGCGCGTCAACTGTAAGGCCATAATGCGCCACTCTAGCCTACGATAGGCTAGGTAGGCCTTAGGTATATGAGGAGGAAAGGGAACGTTACCGGGTACTCAACACATGGCTCACTCACTCGTTTAACAACGACTTAAGCGTTTCCCTAGTATAATCATTGAACAAACATTTGTGGTCACAGACACTTGATCAACAGATACACCCCAGGCTAAATGGAACGGCCAGCTAGTGTACGACTCCTACACTTGTATAGATACTGCCTCCAGCGTCAATGAAAAATTAAAGACAATTTCAGCTTAGGGAGGCGAACAGAGAAAATGGTTTTTAGTTTTGGTTTCAGGGCGCGTCAACCGTTCGGTTATGATGCTCCACTCTAAGGGATTTAGGGAGGAAAATCCTATGCTGGTCAGAACCAGCCACGAGTAGGTGAAAGAAAAGGGGGTTCTCACGTCGTGGTCGTCATCGTCTTTGGCATCGTTCGTGTTATCATGGTCATCGTCGTCAAGGGGGTTGTCAGGGAAGGGGTAGAGGTCCCCGACGACGACTGCCAGAGGTCGCATCTTTTCGGGGAGTATATATACTTCTCTTTTGTACTTACCAGCTGATGTTTGCTAGATGAGATACGATATGCAGAGCAATGCTCTGTGCCAAATGCACGACCATATGGTTTAGGCCTACGTAAAGCGTACACATATCTCACATTCATGACGCAGGTTAGAATAAAGTAGGTGGTCTAGTCTACGATTTTAATTATACCTTTATATGGCGTAGTACTGCGTGTATACTGTATAGGGTCTACTGCGGTATTGCACTGTATCTTGTGGATGGTCAATTGGTCATCATTATTAATTAATTGATGAATTTAAACAAGAATAATGACATAGCCTTTAGAGAATGACATACCGTGTTGACAACAAAAACATACGAAAAATCACCGACTGATAGCGACTATATCTGAATTGTTTTTTTATATCGTAGGCTGTGGCCTATTTTTCATATGAAAAATCTAAACAAATGCTACCGATATTTTAAAAAATCCCATTTTATTTATTGTAGGTTTAAATCGAAATGGATTGCGCTCATTTTGTTAGCAGTTCTCAGTTACCTGGTCACGGATGTCTGTTTAAAATTTCAGCTCAATCTATTTAGCCGTTCGGCCGTATGAGCCTGGACAGACAAACAGACATTGGACAATGGTCACGGCCAAGGCCCGATCGAGTAGAGCGTAACAGAATCCTCATTCGCTTCGCTCACTCGTCTAACTAGGGAAACGCCAAAGTCGTTGTTAGACGAGTGAGCAAGCCATGTGTTGAGTACCCGGGAACATCCCCTTTCCTCCCCAAAACTTAAGGCTGAATCTAGCTAGCATGGGCATTTTCTCCACAGTATATTAGGCTAGAGTGGCGCATTAGGCCTTACAGTGTTGACGCGCCCTTATAACAACTAATCTCAAACCCCTCTTATTTGCACTCTTGCTCACTCATCTAACAACGACTTTGGCGTTTCCCTAGTTATGGTCATCGTCGTCAAGGGGGTTGTCAGGGAAGGGGTAGAGGTCCCCGACGACGACTGCCAGAGGTCGCATCTTTTCGTGGAGTATATATACTTCACTTTTATACTTACCAGCTGATGTTTGCGAGATGGACTTAGTCTAATTCGATCGTCTTTTACCATATGCAGAGCAATGCTCTGTGCCAAATACACGACCATATGGTTTAGGCCTACGTAAATCGTACACATATCTAACATTCATGACGTAGGTTAGAATAAAGTAGGTGGTCTAGTCTCCGATTTTAATTATACCTTTATATGGCGTAGTACTGCGTGTATACTGTATAGGGTCTACTGCGGTATTGCACTGTTTCTTGTGGATGGTCAATTGGTCATCATTATTAATCAGTTGATGAATTTAAACAAGAATAATGACATTACCTTTAGAGAATGACATACCGTATTGACAACAAAAACATACGAAAAATCACCGACTGATAGCGACTATATCTGAATTGTTTTTATATCGTAGGCTGTGGCCTATTTTTCATATGGAAAATCTAAACAAATGCTACCGATATTTTTAAAAATCCCATTTTATTTATTGTAGTTTTAAATCGAAATGGATATTGCTCATTTTGTTAGCAGTTCTCAGTTACCTGGTCACGGATGTGTGTTTAAAATTTCAGCCCAGTCTATTTGGCCGTTCGGCCGTATGAGCCTGGACAGACAGACAGACAGACAGACATTTAACATACATACATTGGACAATGCTCACGGCCAAGGCCCGATCGAGTATAGCGTTAGGGAAGACTTACGTTCGCTGCGCTCACTCGTCTAATTAACAAATATCGATCTTTGGTTGGTTATCATCGCTCACTCATCGATTGTGTCGGGGCTTACAGGGTTGGCTTGGTCGCTTTGGTTTACTGTCCCCCTCTGAACATCAGTAATGTGACTGAGTGGGTAGACTCTAAATAAGGATTTTTTTATTTTTTTATTTTAACAAGCACTTATAAAAGAACATAGAAACATAAAAGAGACTGAGATTGTGTCAAAATGCATCTTTCAAGCACCAACTTCGAAAGCTAAAAATCAAAAGGCACCCTGTGCTTGATTCAGAGTTAACATTCTGCCAATAAAATATTAACTCAAAGTAAGATGTGGGTTAAAGTTTACACGTCTCATACCAGAATTAGAGGATATGGCAGAAAGCAGAAATTCACTTACCTCTTGAAGAAAGTGTATGTAAATACTGATAACTGCATCTGCCCCCTTCTCAACTATGCAGTCCAACAGTTTAGAAGACTGTCCGTAAAACTTCTGGACTGTCACAAGTACATCAACTATTGTGCTCTTCACGAAAGCAAAGTTCTGAAATAAATACACAATGCATCACATACGTGTTTGTTTTCATATTTCAGCACTCGCCTAGTGAACAAGGCCGTCTTGGGCCGAAACAGTTTAGTAGAATTTTTTGGGTGTGTTTTATGTAGGGTATATTTATTTGTTTTAGGGGTGTGCGAGTAGCACTTTTTCAAGTCGAGTCGAGTTCGAGTTCGAGTAGTAAAAAACCAACGATCTCGAGTCGAGTTTCGAGTAGTGCATTTTTTTTTTAAATACTGTACATGGACCAGTAGCGGAAAAACAGGTCTAAATAGCGCTGAATGAAACTCCACATCACCTTTTAAAATAATTATGAAGGTACTATTTTAGTATGCAAAGAAAAAAAAGGCCAAAACTACCTCTGTCCCTCTAGCACGTACCACACAACAGTACGCAGTAAGTAAAGCGATTTGGCATAGCCTAGGCCAAGTTTCATTCGGTGCTACTTAGTAAATATCAGTGGGTTTGTAGGTAAAATAAAATAATACTCATTTAATGATTTCAGCAATTAAGTCATCTGTAATTTTCAAACAAAATGACAGTCACAGACATGACATAAAAATTTGATAATGCATGCCCAAGATATTCTCGATTTTGGAATCGTCTTTTCTTTTCGGAACATATTCGGGCATATCTAGAAGAGAAAAGGTGATGTAGAATACTGATTGCTAGGGCTGTGCAAGCAGCAATTTTAAAATTTGAGCAAGATCAAGCAGAAATGAGAATTCCTGCTTGAATTTCGAGCAAGATTGAGCAAAATTCGAGATCGAGCAAGACTCGAGCGAGATCAAACTAATATCGAGATTGAGATCAACATAATAATATTAAGTAAAATGTTTTAAAAATCACCTCATTAGGCCTAGGCCCTACCTGAAAGCCCAAAAACGAGGCATTTTGGAAAGGCCATCTCCAGAAGTAGGCCTAGGGCCTAGCTAGGCCACAGAGCTCAGTGGCCTAGGTTCCCTGGCTTATCTCGCACAATAATAACATTGCAAGTAGTAAATACAGCGCAATCTTGTCATAAATGTCCAGGGATTCTTCTGATGTATTTTTAATCATGTGGGGAAAACGTTTTAGGGGTAGGGCCTAGGCCTAGATCTATGGCCTAATCTAGGCTTGTAACCAACCAACAAGCAACTTCCCGACGAAAAATCATAATAAGATCGATCAAATTAAGCGGCAATGCAACTTTCATAGCCAAACCTGAAGACAACACATCAAAATCAACATTAATAATGGTTTCTTATGATCGTAAAACTGTTTAAAAAATACGCGTCTTGGTTAGGTCGCCCTAGGCCTAGCCTAGGCCCTAGCCCCTAGCCTAGGCTTGCGGGATGCTACACTTGGACTTGGACCGTTCTCCGTGATAAGTTGTTCACTTGGTTCTATCACTATAAAAAAATGATGCATTTATGCAATTACGACGATTAAACTGTGAAGTGACGCCGTGAGAACAGCGTGAAAATCGTAAAAACAAGCAAAGCAAGTATTGAAAATGGCGTCGCTACTAGCTCGTCATCATAGCAAAATTTGACCTGTCGACTTAACAATCGATTCTTACGCGATTTTGATGGAAGCGCTACCTGTTGGATAAATCTGAACATTTTGTAGTCGGCGGCTCAGTCAACAAAAACTACTCGACTCGACTCGATTTTCGTAAAGTACTCGAACCACTCGAGTCGAGTTGCAACTACTCGACTCGACTCGAATTTTCGAGTACTCGCACATCCCGAATTTGTTTCCATCATATCTACTAGATCCCTGCAATCACCAACCAAGTAAGCTGTTGGGTTCCCACTCCACACACCCATTTTAAGATTATTTAGCCATTTAGCCTCTCGTATCTTATCAGTTATCAACAAAATAATTTTAATTTTTGACAGACAGGGCATAAATGGTATTCCACCACATAAAATACTGTAGTTATGTAGTAGTATATAGATTTTAGACCAATGTAAAAAATTAGTGCTACATACTAATTTTGAAATTAATTCTTAACAACCAATACTATTGCGGATTGCCCATTTATATGTAGGTACTTAAAATTTCTTATTTATTGTTCATGGTTCATGATAAGAAAACTGGGGTTAATTTTCTGTGCTGGACACAACGTAAAATTTGTGAATTACATGTAGGCCTACAGTAGCGCCCCGCTAATTCGGGCAAATTGTGTCCGGGTATTGCCCGAAATAACGAAAAACACGAATTAAGCATTTAAAGTGGTTTAATCGCCTTGAATGGAATAGCAACGATTCTAAAACATGTTTGAAGGTCACTCATTCTTCTCAAGCATAAAAGGAAACATATGACACGCTGAAAATACTAGAAATGAATCGTTTTTAATATTTACGATACGAAAACCCCAAGAAAAACCGATGCGATCGCGTATTTTGGCTCTTACGGCCGACAAAATCATGCGTTTGTACCAGCCTTTCAGCTTGACTCCACCTTTGTGTATGACTCCACCCAAACACGTGTGTGAGTCGACCGCTCTGCTGCGCGCAACTGGTGCGCATTAGATCGCAAACTTCTAGAAGAAACGCATCGCATCTGTTCTAGGCCTAGGCTCCCTAGGCATTAGACGATGTTTATTAGCGATGTTTCTTTTTCACCATTCGACTCGATTCGACGATCTCTTCATCAGACAACACTTGCGACGACATGTTATCTTCACACTTGCCTGCCACCCATTCCGTCACGTCATCGCAACGTGGAAGTTGCTTGAACATGAACAATGACGCAAACACAGCAGTGTGATATTTATAGCATCTTCGTCTGGCTGTCTGGGAGGGAGGGGGTTAGGCCTACACTGGCCGGCCAACCTCGCTCTCGAGTGGCATGCCACTAGCCTTGCTCAATCAGCTGGTGGGTGGCCTGCGGCGATCTACGCTCTCCTTACTACGCACGGCACAGCGGTTAAGAACCTTTCATTTAATTTTTGGGCCCGGCCCGAATTATCCAGAAATCCGAATAGGGGCCCGATTTAGCAGGGCCCTACTGTATTGTACTTGAATAGCTCCAACCTAATTTATGTCATAAATATAAATGATAATATAGATTAAGAATTAAGATTATAGAAAAGCCGAGCCGAGCCTGTGACATGAAGTACAGGAGAGTGAGGTACGTAATAACTTGTATTAAATATGTGCATTTTAAAACTTTGTAGTAATTCTAAGTAGGGATGACATGAGGTACCCCGTTTACCTGAACCCTTATGAAGGATTCAAATCTTCTTCGATACATTTTTATATTTTGGTAAATTGGTAAGCACAAAAGGTAGGGTTGCGATCAGGTAAATATGGTTTGTAAATTTAATTTTTCACTTACTGGTTCCTGGTTGTTAAATAGGCCTTAGCCAATATTTTTTATTTGGCACAAGATTCAAATGTAAGGTAACCAAAAAGTATTAATAAGAAAAGTGGCTACTAGGGGTGTGCGAAGCTTCAGAATACCTAATCGAATCCGAAAAGAATCTTTTAGTATTCGAATTCAATTTGTTGTTTGAATCCGAAATGTTAAAAATTCAAAGTAGTATTCAAAAGAATTTGAATCCGGCGCCAAACACCAGAGAAACTCGCAAGTATATCGATAGGTCGATTTTATAGTTTGCAATCGATCACGTGACAATATGACCGTTCGCGTCTTATTGACTGTTCAAGAAAATGCAATGTTTTTCCCCACACATAGCATTGGAAAAACAACAGTGCGCTCTCCTCTTTCTCTCTTGGACGATAGTGGCAGGCGTTGCGCAACCGTATGGCGTAGCGTGCTCCGTCTCTCACACTCTTGCGAGCCCTAGCCATGCCTAGCCGGCTCGGAAGACAGGCGGGCGCTGTGTTTACGTCAGATTCGCTTCACAGGGCGAGGCGTATGAATGAACTGAATGATGTCCATCTCCGAACTCGTACGTAACAAGTACGGAATACGGATCTATGAAAAGGCCAGCAGATATAATATGTATTGTTTAGGCCTACTAATATGCTCTTAAATGACAGCAAGAAGTTTCCTCTCAATGTTATTTTGAAAAGTAGGACAATGCCAAAAGATAAGATAGGCCTACTGCACGAGATAAATACCTTGCGTTCAGAAAAGACTGTGGATGAAGTGTTGTTGATTGGCTGAAGATGTTACGGAGTCTAAAAAATGTGGTAAAAACAATGAAAAACAGCATTGGACAATGAAATTATGAGTTCTTTATGTTGCTTGTTCCGTGTGAGGTAAACCAAACTTGTATTCGGATTCACGAATTTTTTGCTTGGGATTGGAGATTCGGATTCAAAATTTGCATACCACTAGAGAGGGCTAACTTTACATTTGATCATTTTCTCACCTCGACATGAGTTGAAATGAACGTTTGTGAATAATTGTGTTGTTGGAAGACTGAGAGTACAGCTGCAAGAAGTGAAGGTATCACAACACGTAACAGTTTGACTGGATCCTTTGCTTCGATGCTCGTTTTGCACATTTCCAGTAGTTGACTCATCAAACGTGACACGGAATAGACAAACATGAGTCCACATCCTGGTGACAAATACATACATTCCATTATTAGTATCACTTAATTATTAAGATGTTGATTAGGATGATAGTGATGATACTAGATAGATATTATGGATGTTTTTACTTGTACATGCACATTCATGTTATAAAACGATTATTACAATCAGGGAATGCTGGAACAAAAGCAAGTCAAACATTCAAAACTCAGAAATCTGAGTTCAGTTCAGATTAGGTTTAATTTAGTAAGAAAAGAATATTATGTGGCATTTGAGTTTTGAAGTTGAATACATCCTGGGTAGGACTAAGCCTCTGAGCATAGTAATATAAATATAATATGTTGAAGGAAAGGAATGTTGTTGTTGATATGAGAAGGGATCTAATAGTATTATATTAGATTAATGATGTACCGTTACATCGATAGAACTTACCAGTATTAATGAGAGCTTTAGAGTAGGCTGCAAGTCGCATACAGAATCTGGGCTCAGTAACACCCATCATCAGCATGTGGAAGCCAACACAATTGAGATCACGCAACATTGCAACAACCAATGGAACTCCAGTAACATTGTTGGCAGAGGGGAGTTCCAATGCCACATGTGGAATCAAAGTCCTAATAAGAAAACATTTATATTAGGGCAATCGGCATCGCCAATAAGCAATAAGACTAGAAAGAACCACATAATATAAAAACTAGGAAGCTTCGCAAACGCTTTTTCAGGTGCATTGTTGGATGAGGGTAATTTAAAAAAACAAAAAAAGCGTAAAATTGCGATTTTTATGAGAAATAATATTTTGATTGCGCTCAAATTTCACGCAGATATATTAATTCATAAAATTAACCCATTAAGCCATGAGTTAATAAGGATTATTTTCACCCTACAGCAGCAGTTAAATAATTCGACCCCAATGAATTCGGAATATACCTGAAGCTCCGTGGGGCTAGGCCCTAGCTTACGAGCTGAAATGGCATTTATGCCAGGCATTCCGCAGAAATTTATAACTTTGGGGTCGTTATCCTGAATTTTCCAATCACATGTCTCTCCCGGGACCCTAGGCCTACGCCTAGCCCTACGCGCAATCGCTATTCCGTCGCCCTGTCCAATGTCATCTGTTGCGCCTATGCCGTCGTCTTCTTCATCACTTTCACCACTTAGGCCTAGCCCTACATCACTTCCACCACTCGATGTTCCACTTTCATTCTCTGTAAATTCAATTTCACTCCCATCAAACTCAGAACCACTATCCAAAAGAATTGAATCCACAATTTCGTCAGTCAACGCTTTACGTTTCGCCATCTTGTGACTGGCAAGTGGCAAGCGAGAAAAATAACAGTCGATCATCTATTAGATTTTCCTATTCCTATTGGCTGTGATTTTTAACCAATCACGGAATTTAGCATTATACTAAACTTCCACCGTCCACCGGGTGCCGCTATCTGTGAGGAAATCAGTGAACTAAGTACAAAAATCTCAGACGCAAACGGCGCGAAAACTAGGGTTGTGCGAACCGTTCGAAAAGACGAACCGAACCGAACCTTAAATCCGGTTCGGTTCGAAAATTATTTTGAAAGTCGAATCTCGAACCGAGCCTTTGAAATTCCCGCTTACGGAAAGCCACGCCTTCCGGAGCGACGCCTACAGCATCGACCGATCGATACAAGTCTACCGCGGTCGCTGCTCAATAATCAAAAGTCGAATTAGCGCTGTAAGCAGTGCATATGCAACTTGCAAAATCTAAAATGGCGGATTTTTCTTGACGCGTAAATATTCTGGACACTTGAGATAGCAAGAAATAGTTATTTTTTGTTGATGCTGGTGGATTTTCTTCAGGTGAAAAAGATTATTATGACATCGACGCGTAATTTTATCGATCTACTAATGAGTTTTCATCGGAAAGTAACGGTCCAAATGTAAGCAGTCCGAGCTAGGCCTAGGCCTAGCCCTAGGCTCCGGTAATAATGTCGATTTTGTCTTCAGGTTTGGCTATGAAAGTGACATTGCTGCTTTAGTTCATTGTTATTTCTCTATGATTTCATCGATCTTGTAATGATTTTTCATCGGGAAGTGATGGTGATATTGACGGTCCGAGTGTAGTAGGACTATCCCGTAAGCCTACCTAGGCCTAGCCCTAGGGCTAGGGGGACCTAACCAAGACGCGTGTTTTTTTAACAGCTTAAGATCATAAGAAACCATTATTAATGTTGATTTTGATGTGTTGTCTTCAGGTTTGGCTATAAAAGTTGCATTGCCGCTTAATTTGATCGATCTTATTATGATTTTTCGTCTGAAGTTGGTTAGGCTAGGCTACCCTACCCATAAAACGTTTTCCCCACATGATTAAAAATACATCAGAAGAATCCCTGGACATTTATGACAAGAATGCGCTGTATTTGATACTTGTAATACTATTATTATTGTGCGAGATAAGCCAGGAAACCTAGGCCCTAGGCCTAGGCTCCTCAGCCTAGATTTGGATCAATGATCAGTTTTTCTTCAGTGCCCACGTGAATCCCTTCCCATTTAAAAAAAAGGTTCGGTTCGAGGTTCGCGAACCTTATAAATGCAGGTTCGAGGTTCGGTTCGAAATTTAAAAATCCAGGTTCGCACAACCCTAGCGAAAACCAACACGAGAAATTACCGTATTGCGGAAATGAGTCCAGCGGCCATCTTTACGAGAGTTTCTCGTATCCATGGCGCAATTTTATGGCGCGTTTTACAAGGTCCGCGTCCGTATGCAAGAAAGTATTAGCCTAATTTTTATTCAATTATCGATCGCCGTAAAAAATATTGATAGTTATGGATCAATAATCGATTGCATATGCGCGATTATCGATATTCAAATTCATATCGAACGGCAACCCTACTAAATACCCTTCTCTGCAGTATTATAAATTTACATGAAAATCATTGCCCCATAAGATCTAAATAACACCTGGAAAGTGATTTTAAACATATCAATCAAGCTATCTTTCACCCAGATGGGATGTTTGTACCACAATGAAAATTGGTATGAGTTGTGTAGATAATTTAGTCTCCCCTGATCATTATATTTTTGAATTCTTTTCACATTTCATGGCGGCTGGGCAACACCTCAGAATCGACCCTACTAGGTCAGCTTGCTATATAATATAAGATGCCTGAATATATACGTGCAGTGCGGCTTGGCTTTGGAGCCATAGAAGGCACCTAGATACTCACTGCTTTGCCCAGTCCAAGAGATCCATATACTCTTCACAAGAGTTAAAGTCTGACCCTTCTCTGTTAAGAATGGGAATGAGTTTGGCATAGCGCAGCAGACAGCCTTGCAGGAAGACATCATTCAGGAGATGGCTCTCCAGGGGAGCATGTTGACAGACACGTTCACCAACCAGCTCCTAGTTGTAACAACACAACCATTGTAAGTGTAACCACAAACCACAGTGTAAAGGGTCCTATTTAGATTTCATGAAAACTAATTTGCAGCATTAAAAAGAAAAACTATAGGGCCTAATTATTTTGTACTGTTTGTGGATTTTGCAGTATTATTGGATGTGAGGGGGACTGCAATTTATTTATTAAGTTGTAGTATAAACTAAATACAGAAAAAAGGTGCATGCACAGTACCATAAAAATCCAAGCCATAATTATTACAATCAGCAGTTAAGAACAATTTGTATAGTACTGTGCATGTACACATTCGTTCTGAATGCAGTGAGACTGTTACCACTGCAGTCCCCATGTAAAAAAGGCATTATATTATACTAATACTGGTCAAGTGGAAGATAGAGCTCTTATGTTGGCCCTTCTTATCAAGCATTAAGTAGGCCAATGGAATAGGAGGTAAATGATTAAAATGAAATTCCCATTAGGTAATCCAAAATAAAAACTTACTTTAATAAGACCCATCTCATTCCACAGCTCCAGGAGTTGATCATAGTCTTGTTCAAAACCTTAATTTGATTCGGTGATAGCCAAACACTGCCAGGAAAGAGAATTTGCAATCGCCCATTCTGTTGTAAACTCTTG
>JAMZAV010009567.1:0-22334 GCA_024449915.1 Sweltsa coloradensis | reverse complement strand
TTAGTAGAAATCTAATCATATATATATATACACAGATATGACACGTGTGGGCCGAGTTCCAACTGAAATCCGTGATGACTGCATGGCTATTATAGGGACTCATGTAATAAGGCATTTAAATAGAAACTGACAGTCAGTATGGTTGATTTACTTGTAACTGATTTAATATACTCTCTGTTTACTATATTGATTACATTAAATGTTTGTCATAGAACCAGCATACTAACTGGCTGGGTTAAAATGAAGAGAAACAAAGTCATGCTACCCCAAACATGTTACAATATGTGTACACACTGCCATAAAATTATTTGCAATAGTTGAACGATAAGGAATGTTATAAATTGTTTAAATAAAAGCGATTCCTGTAGATAGTAAATTGTACCGAAAGAGGACCATTTTATAAATTAGAACAAAATGTATATGAATATTGTTATAAAATTATTTGTTAGTTTATGTAACATAATGAATGTAATTAATATAATAACAAGCCTATGCTATCAGAAAGCAATATACGGCCGGATAATACTTTTCTATAGTGAAATAGAAATTTTTGTTTGTAAAATGTTATTGTTAATGTTAATAAATTATGTTGTTAGATTGTAAATATTCAGCATTTAAAATTCAGTGTTGAAAATAAATAAATTACTGAAACAATTTGTTATGGTTATTTCAACATATTATAATACAATCACCTTAGAACTTATTTGTTCCATATCCACTATGTATTTTTTTAGTTATTTTATAGGCATTTTCAGTGATTTTTAGTGCATCGGGAAAGAAATACTATGGTTTAATATAGTTCGCTAAAGGTGTTTCTTGTAATGTTAGTTAGAGCTACCTCCATCAGAAATACCATTTAATAGTGCTTTTGTGTCATCCAATCCTAATTTGATAAACGAATTATCCTTTTCGTTGCGTGCTACAACTAAGAAGAAGTTTTTATTTACTACAATTCAGAAATTAAAAAAGTCCGCCCCAACCGGGAATCGAACCACGGATCTCCCACATTCCCGGTTGGGGCGGACTTTTTTAATTTCTGAATTGTAGTAAATAAAAACAATTACACCCACGGGAGTGTTTCCCGATTAACCAAATCGAGAAATAAGAAGTGTTTATATTACGCATACCTTTAAATAAATAAATAAATAAATAAATAAATAAATTGTATTTAGAATCTACCCACTCAGTTATATAGCTGATTTTCAGTGGGGGACAGTAAACCAAAGCGACTAAGTCTACACTTTAGGATAATACGGTGAAATATCTTACTGAAACCATGTTGAAACCAAGAAACGTATATTATGAATTTTTAACACGGTAGGAGCAAAATTGCTTATATTCAATCATAAATCACGGAACGGCAATGAATCAAAACTTCTCTCCTCACAATATAGGCTACTCCACTTGCTAAAAGTTGGATATGGCACAAATTAAGTTCCAAGGTGACGATATGGACTTACGAGCAACAACCACCTAATTATCCCTTGAAAAGGCTTTCAAACTATTTTTTTTTTTTTACCGCATATCATAATACTGGTGTCGTCATGTTGTGTCTTCATGTTGATAGATTGCTCTTGAAAGATAGAAAGGTTGATGCATCGCTAACAAATACAAGTGTCCTCCAATAAGTATAAGCCTGTAATAGAGATAACTGCGATATGTCAACAATTAATAATGGGTTATCATATTGGGTCGTGGGGAACAAGTAGTGTAATTTTAAAAAAACGGAGCGAAGACGGAACGTAGCCATAGAAAGGTCCATCCAGTTTGCAGCGAACGGCACTAAAAGGGTTGGTGAGTACTTTGCAAAAAAAAAGACGAATTACATTTGATGTTCTCTTACAATACAACAACCAACATTGACTTTGCATATTTCTGACTTTCCCGGCTGACTTCTAGATTTGGAAAATAATTGGGAACAGTTTCAAGCCCCATTTAGACGGTTCAATGTTTCGTTCGAGTTTCCTAAAATTAAAGGCTAAAAAACAATCGAAATGGGGGGAAGTATTGTTGTGCTTAAAGAATTATTTACATTTTGATTATATTTTATTCTCCTTGAATTCAAGGAAACTTGAATGAAACATTGAACCATCTAAATGGGGAAATGAGTGATCCATTTGAAGAATCGGCTCTGAAACAATGCACAAATAATATTTTAAAAAAAATTGAGTACTACCATGTCAATCAAGATCCCTTGCAGTCTGACGGTAGGGGTTCCACCACCTGTCAAATTCATTGGTTCCTAGATAATTCCTAGCAAAATCCTAGCAAAGGCAGTGGGCCCAAATCTTGGTTTCCATGGAAACCAGAGTCGATAAAGAAGGTTCCCCGGATTAAAGTCGGTAAAAGATCAAAACAAAGTACAATGGTCAATAAACAAATTTGCAGATAAGTAAGGTATTATTCGTTGATAATGCATGTTATAATAATATGTATACATTTTTAATTATACATTATCATTATTAGGTGTAGGCTCATGCCTCAGACAAACTATTAGAATATAACTAAGTTGTTTGACATGGATTTGACTACAATACATATACATACATAAACAAATAAATAAATTATTTTTAATTAATTAGCAGTTCCTAATAGATGTATTTTTCGCTTGCTATTATTTATTGTATTGAGATTTTGATTAATATAATTAGCATTTCCTAATTATGACTTGTTTTTTTTTTCGCTGTACCTTTTTTAAAAAAACCTAGTAATTTGTTCATCCCATCTGCATTGTGCAGTTCATAGATAGGGTTAAATTTTTTAATTAGTTTAATTAATTTAAAATTTCCAAATTAGACTTTTTTTTTTTTTCGCTGTTTTTTTTATTTAGAACCGTTTTTACAGTCAACTAGATGTATGCCATCTGCATTCGTGCATTTATAGATATGGGTTAAATTTTTAATTATTTTTAATTAATTAGCAGTTCCTAATTAGACGTTTTTTTTATTTGCGTCCCTATTTTTTTAGAGAAAACTTAGTCAACTAATGTCATCCCCATCTGCTTTCTGCAGTTCATAGTAGGGGTTTAAAATTATTTAATTTTTTTAATTAATTAGCAGTTCCAATTTATGACTTGTATTTTTTATTTCGCTTCTTTTTTTAAGAGCCAGTAATGATTCACCCATCTGCTTTCTCCCTTCATAGATATGGGTTTTAAATTTTTTAAAATTATTTTTTAATTAATTAGCAGTTCCAATTAGATTGTATTTTTTTTTTCGTGTCCCTATTTTTTAGAGATACCCTTGTAACTTGATGTCATGCCATCGCTTTCGTGCATTCATGATAGGGTAAAATTTTTTAATTTTTTTTTTAATTTAAATTACATTTTCAAATTATACTTGTATTTTTTATTTCGCGCTTTATTTTTAGAGAGCTAAGTAAATGTCATGCCATCTGCATTGTGCGTTCATAGATATGGGTTAAATTTTTTAAATTATTTTTTAATTTAAATTAGCATTTCCTAATTAGACTTGAAATTTTTTTTTTTCCTGTCCCTTTATTTAGAGACCCTAATAACTGTGTCATGCCATCGCATTCGTGCATTTCAAGATAGGGGTTTTAAATTATTTAATTAGTTTTAATTAATTAGCAGTTCCAATTATGACTTGTATTTTTTTTGCTGTACCTTTATTTAGAAAAGCTTAGTAATTTGATGTTTGCCATTGCATTCGTCGTTCATGATATGGGTTAAATTTTTTAATTAGTTTTAATTAATTAGCTTCCCTAATTATGATTTGTTTTTTATTTGCGTCCCAAATTTTTTAGAGACCCCTTAGTAATAGTTCATGCCATCTGCATTGTGCAGTTCATAGATATGGTTAAATTTTTAAATTAGTTTAAAATTACATTCCAAATTATGATTTGTATTTTTTATTTCGCTTCCCTTTTTTTAGGAAGCTTAATTTAATTTGATGTCATGCCACTGCATTGTCCCCTTATAGATAGGGTTTTAAAAATTATTTAATTGTTTTAATTTAATTTAGCATTTCCCTAATTAGACTGTTTTTTTTATTTGCGACCATTATTTAGAAACCTTTTAATTTTGAGTTGCCATCTGCATTCGTGCGTTCATAGATATGGGTTAATTTTTTAAATTATTTTTAATTAATTAGCATTTCCTAATTATGACTTGTATTTTTATTTCGCGTACCTTTTATTTAGGTTTCCTTATTTAACTTGATGCAGCCATCTGCATTGTGCATTCATAGTTTGGGGTTTTAAAATTTTTTTATTTAGAATTTAGTTTTAATTAATTTAGATTTTTTTTTTTTTTTTTTATTTTTATATTTTTTATTTTAAATTTTTTGCTTTTTGTTTTTTTTTAAAATTTTTTTTTTTTTTTAAATTTTTTAGATTTTTTTTTTTTCCCCTTTTATTTAAATAATAAATGTGTTGTTTGTTTTTTTGGTTATGTTGGGGTTTTTTAAATTATTTAATTAGTTTTTTAAATTTTTGATTTAATTATTTTTTTTTTATTTTTTAAATATTATTTAAATACCCTATTTAAATTTTTGAAATTTTTTTTTTTTTTTTTTTTTTTAAATTTGGGGTTAAATTTTTTTTTTTAAATTTAAAAATTTAATTTAATATAATTGTTTTTTTTTTTTGATATTTTTAAATTTTTTTTTTTACCATTGATTTATTTAAATTTTAAATTATTTTTGATTTTTTTAAAGCAATTTTTTTTTTTTATTTTTTTCTTTTTTGGGGGGGGGGGGGGTTTTGTTTTGGGGTTTTTGTTGGGTTAATTTTTTTTTTTTTTTTGATTTTTTAATTTGTATTTTTATTTTGGTGTTTTTTATTTAAATATTATAATTTTCCCCCATTTTTTGAATTTTAAATTTTAAATTTTTTTATTTTTTTAAAGTTTAATTTATTTTTTTTATTTTTCTTTTTTTAGGTTTTTCCTTTTTTAATTGTGTTGTTTTTTTTTTTTTTTTTTTTTTAAAATTTTTAATTTTTTTTTAATTAGCAGTTCCAAATTATGACTTGTATTTTTTTTTCGCTTATTTTAATTTAGAATAGCCTTAGAATTTTATGTCATCCCATCTGCATTCGTGCATTCATGATATGGGTTAAATTTTTTTAATTATTTTTAATTAATTAGCAGTTCCTAATTATGACTTGTTTTTTTATTTCCTGTACCTTTATTGAGATCCCTTATTTTATTTGATGTCATGCCATCGCATTCGTGCAGTTCATAGATATGGAAAAAATTATTAATTTATTTTTAAATTTAATTAGCATTTCCCCAAAATTATGACTTTATTTTTTATTTCCCCCTGTACCTATTATTTAAGATACCCTTTAGTTAAATTGATGTCATCCCATCTGCATTGTGCAGTTCTAGTTTGGGGTTTTAAATTTTTTTAATTTAGTTTTAATTAATTACGTTCCTAATTAACAGTATTTTTTTTTTCGCTGTACCTATTATTTAGAAAAGCCTTATTTAAATTTGTTTTCATGCATCTGCTTTCGTGCAGTTCATAGATAGGGGGAAAAAATTTTTTAAATTGTTTTAATTAATTAGCAGTTCCTAATTATGACTTAATTTTTTATTTCGCTGTCCTTTTATTTAGAGATACCCCCTTGATAATTTGATGTCATCCCATCTGATTAGGCAGTTCATAGATATGGGAAAAAAATTTTTTAATTAGTTTAAATTTAATTCCCCATTTTTCAAATTATGACTTGTATTTTTTTTTTCGCTGTACCTTTATTTAGAGACCGTCAGTCAACTAGAGTCATGCCATCTGCATTCGTGCGTTCAAGATAGGGTTAAAAATTTTTTTAAATATTTTTAAATTAATTTAGCATTTCCCAAATTATGACTTGTATTTTTTTTCCTGTATCTTTTTTTAGAGACCGCAAAAGTCAACAGATACAGCCACTGCTTCGTCAGTTCATAGATAGGGGTTTAAATTATTTAATTGTTTTAATTTAAATTGCGTTCCAAATTATATTTTGTATTTTTTATTTCGCTGTACCTATTATTTAGGGGAAGCCTAAGTTAATATTTTTCATCCCATCTGATTCGTGCAGTTCTAGATAGGGGTTTAAAATTATTTAATTAGTTTTAATTAATTAGCATTTCCAATTATGACTTGTATTTTTTTTTCGCTGACTTTTTTTAGAGCCGGTACGTAAAAAAAACTAGAGTCATGCCATCTGCATTGTGCATTTCATAGTTTGGGTTTTAAATTATTTAATTATTTTAAATTTTAATTAGCAGTTCCTATTATGACTTGTTTTTTTTATTTCGCGTACCTATTATTTAGAGATACCTTAGTTAACTTGATGTCATGCCTTTTTGCTTCGTGCGTTCATGATATGGGTAAATTTTTTAAATAGTTTTAATTAAAGCAGCCCTAATTATGACGTATTTTTATTTCGCGTACCTTTTTTTTAGAGATAGCCTTAGTTAATTTGATGTCACCCCTCTAAATTCGTGCAGTTCAAGATAGGGTTTTAAATTATTTAATTATTTTAAATTAAATTACATTCCAATTAGACTGTTTTTTTATTCGCTTCCCTTTTATTTAGAGATAGCCTTAGTTAATTTGATACTGAAACGCATTCGGCAGTTCATAGATAGGGGTTAAATTATTTAATTTTTTTAATTAATTACCCCGTTCCAAATTATGATTTTTTTTTTTATTTCGCTGCCTATTATTTAGAGATCCCCTTTGATAACTTGATGCTCCCATCTGCTTTTTGCATTTTATAGATATGGGTAAAATTTTTAAATTTATTTTAAATTTAATTTTAGCAGTTTCTAATTATACTTGTATTTTTTTTTTTCGCGTACCTATTATTTAGAGACCGCTACAGTCAACAGAGTCATCCCATCTGCTTTCGGCAGTATAGATATGGGTTAAATTTTTTAATTTTTTTTAAATTTAATTTAGCATTCCTAATTATGACTTGTATTTTTTTATTTCGCTGTACCATTTTTTTTAGAGTGCCTTAGTAACTTGATGTCATCCCATCGCATTCGTGCGTTCATAGATTGGGTTAATTATTTAATTAGTTTAATTAATTAGCGTTCCTAATTAGACATGTATTTTTTATTTCGTGTCCCTTTTTTTTAGAAAAGCCTTAGTTAACTTGATTTAGCCATCGCATTCGTGCATTTCTAGATAGGTTAAATTTTTAATTATTTTAATTTAATTAGCGTTCCAAAATTAGACTTGATTTTTTTTTTTCGCTGTCCCTTTATTTAGAGAAGCCTTGAAACTGATGTCATCCCATCTGCATTCGGCGTTAAGATATGGGAAAAAATTTTTTATTAGTTTAAATTTAATTTAGCATTTAATTATGACTTGTATTTTTTTTTCGCTGTACCTATTATTTAGAGACCGCTAAGTAATAGAGTCTGCCTCTGCATTCGTGCAGTTCATGATATGGGTTAAATTTTTAATTATTTTTAATTAATTAGATTTCCAATTAGATTTGTATTTTTATTTCGCTTCCCTATTATTTAAGATACCCTTTATTAAAACTTGATTCATCCATCTGTTTGGCAGTTCATAGTTTGGGGTTAAATTTTTTAATTATTTTTTAATTAAATTTAGCAGTTCCTAATTATGATTTGTATTTTTTTTTTCGCTGTACCTTTTATTAGAGAACCCTTATTTAAAGTTTTCATCCCATCTGCATTCGTGCAGTTCATAGATGGGGGTTTAAAATTATTTAATTATTTTTAATTAATTAGCAGTTCCAAATTATGACTTTTTTTTTATTTCGCTGATCTTTTATTTAGAGCCCGTACAGTCATCAGATGTCATAATCTGCATGGGTGCATTTCAAGATAGGGGTTAAATTTTTTAAATTAGTTTTAATTAATTAGCATTTCCTAATTAGCTTGTATTTTTTTTTGCGTACCTATTATTAGAGATACCCTTAGGCAACTAGATGTCAGCCATCTGCATTCGTGCATTTCATAGATATAGGGGTAAAATTTTTAATTATTTTTTAATTTAATTAGCAGTTTCAATTATGACTGTATTTTTTATTTCGCTGTACCTATTTTTAGAGACCGCTACATCAACTAGATGTCTTTGCCATCTGCTTCGTGCAGTTCATGATAGGGTTAAATTTTAAATTATTTTTAAATTTAAATTTAGCATTTTTTTTCCTAATTATGATTTGTATTTTTATTTCGCTGACCTATTATTTAAGACCGCTCCCCGTCAACTAGATGCATGCCATCTGCATTCGGCATTTCATAGTTTGGGAAAAAAAATTTTAATTATTTTTTAATTAATTTAGCGTTCCAAATTAGATTTGTATTTTTATTTCGTTGTACCTATTTTTAAAAACCTTATTTAATTTGATGTCACCCATCTGCATTCGTGCATTTCATAGTTTGGGTTAAATTATTTAAATTTTTAATTTAAATTTAGCAGTTCCTAATTATGACTTGTTTTTTTTATTTCGCTGTCCCTTTTTATTTAGAGTAGCCTTAGTTAACTTGATGTCATGCCATCTCTTTCGTGCAGTTCATAGATAGGGGTTTAAATTTTTTAAATTTATTTTAAAAATGCATTTCCCCAAATTTATGACTTGTATTTTTTTTTTCGCTGTACCTATTATTTAGAGAACCCTTTATTTAAAACAGTTTTATCCCTCTGCATTGTGCAGTTCTAGATATGGGTTAAATTATTTAATTATTTTTAATTTAATTTAGCAGTTCCTTTTTGACTTGTATTTTTTATTCGCGTATCTTTTTTTTAGAGCCCGCTACATCAACAGATGTCTGCCATCGCATTCGGCATTTCATAGATATGGGTTAAATTTTTTAATATTTTTAATTAAATTTAAAAGGTTCCTAATTTGACTTGTATTTTTTTTTTTGCTGACCTATTATTTAGAGAAGCTTTAGTCAACTAGTGTCTCCCACTGCTTCGGCAGTTCTAATAGGGGTTAAATTATTTAATTATTTTTTAATTAATTAGAGTTCCAAATTATGACTTGTATTTTTTTTTTCGCTGTCCCCTATATTGAGAGACACCCTTTGTTAACTTTTTTTCATTCATTGCATTCGTGCAGTTCTAGATAGGGGTTAATTATTTAATTATTTTTAATTAAATTAGCATTCCTTTTTGATTTGTATTTTTTATTTCGCTGTCCCTATTTTTTAGAGACGCTACAGCAACTAGATGTCAGCCATCGCTCTGAGTACATAATATGGGTAAAAAATTTAATTAGTTTTAATTTAAATTTAGCATTTCCTTTTTTTTTGACTGTATTTTTTATTTGCTGTCCCATTTTTTAGAGCCCGCTACAGTAAACTAGATGTCATGCCACCCTGCTTTGGCAGTTCTAGATAGGGGAAATTTTATTAATTTTTTTAAAATTAATTACATTTCCTAATTAGACTTGATTTTTTTTTTTCGCTGTACCTTTTATTTAGAGCCCGCTACAGTAAACTGTTCTGCCATCTCTTCGTGCAGTCATAGATATGGGTAAAATTTTTAAATTATTTTAAAATATTAGCAGTTCCAAATTTATGACTTGTATTTTTTTTTTTGCTGTACCTATTATTTGAGACCGCTACAGTCAACTAGATTCATGCCATCTGCATTCGTCATTTCTAGATAGGGGGTTAAAATTTTTTAAATTTGTTTTAATTTTTAGCATTCCTAATTTGACGTATTTTTTTTTTTCGCTTACCATTATTTAGAGACCGTTTAAAGTCCTAGATGTCAGCCATCTGCATTCGTGCGTTCAGCCCTGGCGGCAGCCCTGAAAAAGACCTCTAAAAAACCGATTTTGCTAAACTTTTTGAGTAGAAGCGCACCAGGTATCAAAAGTTTGTAAACGTCAGGAATGTACTAACTTGTGTGCATCTTGGCATTTGTTCGGGTGGCGGTAGGGGGAAGGAAAAGGGCAAGCGGGGTCATGCGCACAGCATCGTATGTTTTGGTTATTCTCTGAACTAATAGAGATATTTTCCCTCCAGTTTGGGAAAATCACTTACTGAATTACCATTTTATCATCCCGTATTTTGTGCATTTCGGCATATGGGGCGGAGGCGGTATTGGAGGTCAAAGGTCACGCGGGGGTCATGCGCGCCGCATCGCACTGTTTTGACTATATCTCCCGAACTAATATAGATATTTCCCGTGTTGCTTGATTGTATTGAAAAACCATTTTATCACCTCTGCTTTTTTGTGCATCCGGGATTTTGGGAAAGATGAGGTGGGCAGAGGTTTTAAAGGTACCCCGCGGGTCAGGCGCGGGGGGTCTTGTTTTTGGTATCTCTAAATAAAAAGGAGGTATAATCTCTATTTTTCTTATTTCAGTTGAGAAATACCATCCTATCACCTCTGTGTTGTGTGCATCTCGGAATTAAGGGGGCTAATCATATTTTAAATAGAAATCCCGCTTCAAATTTCGACAATGTAAAAAATCATTTCCCCTTGCGTTACAGCACGCCCCCCAAACCATCACGGGGGTCTGGTCAAAAGGGTTTTAATGATCGAAAAATTTCAGATTTTTGCAAATTTTTTTCATTTTTTATTTAACTATTTACTAACGATTAAAAGTCGGTGGGGCCCCGGGGGATTTTCTGTTCACTTTCAACACGATCCCGGGTTGGGTGGGCTCAGTCGGAAAAAAACTCGATGTAGGAATTGTCAAACTTTTTAAATATCTCAGAGTGTAAAGAGTGTTCGAGTAAAAATCAGCAGGATTCAGACGTTTTTTTTATCTTTATTCTCCCTACGGGTATGAGTTCATTATCTAAACTAACGGGACTTAAGGCCCCAAGGGATGGGTCAATCTGTTTTTGTATATGTCCGTCCATTTTTGTCTGTTCAATGGCTATTTTGCTATTAACAATCAAAAAGCTATTTCAATTTTGGTTTCGAAATTAACCCCCCAAATAGGGCAGGTTTTTGGAAATGTGAGCGCTCTGTTTACCGTTTGTTTGTATCAGTGAGTTTTAGAGTAGCGTTAAAAAAACCGCGCGGTTTGAAAGATACTCCGAGCATAACTATACAGGAGGGGATCGATCAAAAGCACTGTGAAATTATAATACGCGAATCTCTTCACATCCTGCTAAAACTTATTGTAGGAAGGAAAACAAACATATGAGCCCTCACGCGAGAGAAAAGAACGATTTGATCCCAAAATTCCCCTTTGTATTTTCCCAAAACAGTGTTTTTCAGAAATTAGGGGTAAAAAATTTTCGCCTAAACATGTAGGGTTGCAATGACTTACACCAAATTTCCGTCCAAGGGTTTAGAGAATTTTTATACAATGCCCACACTGTATGAGTTAAACAATGTTCGACGTGTTGACCAGCTATGCAATGGGAATTTTTAAAAAGATGGTGTGATTGTACCTTCGAAATTTATTGATTTAAATTGCCAGGTTTCATTCGTTTCGCAAAAAACAACATTGATATAAATGGAAGAAACCATGTGGGCAAGGGGACGTTTCATGCCTTTAGACTGCAGCGTACAGAAAAGTGTTTCGGGAGAAGATAAGCCAACCTTATGTTACGAGTTTTAAAAGATCGGTAAACAATAGCCCCTCTTGGTTAACGCGGGTAAACCCCCTTTGGGAAGGTAAGCAAAAACCCGAACCCGTGTTTTAACTCAATGTTCACCTTCCATGTACGACAGGATAGTGAGATAATGCTCATGCCAACACTAAAGGGGCTAAGTCTATTATTAGTATTTTTTGATTTTTTATCAACCAGTTTAATCTAAAACTAGGGAAACACCAAAATCGTTTTTAAACGAGTGAGTGAGCCCTCTGTATAGTACCCGGGATCATTCCCCATACTGGGGCAGATCCCGCCTTAGGGATATCTAAAAATCCCTGCCAAGTACTTGGGAGGATTTTCACTCGATTTTCAAGTTTTTTTATCTTGTAAAAAGTAGTATTTTTTAATGCCCAATTATATTGAGTACCACTCGCTCAAATGCCGGATGCACACAAGCAGAGGGATAGAATGGCAATTCAAAAAACAAAACAAAACCAACTAGAGGGTTATTCTTTAATATTTTAGGGGATATAGCCAAAAAAGTGCGACGCTCGCGCATCCCGCGTGACCTTTGACCTCCATCCACCCCCACTGGCACCAAAAATTTCCCAGAGCACTCAATGCAGAGTGATAGAATGGGGATTTTTAAACTGATTCAAACAATTTTGAGGGGAAAATATTTATTGTTCAGGAGATATAGCCAAAAAAAAGTGCAAAAATGCGCGCAGACCCCCGGGACCTTTTACCTCCATCCACCCCCGCCTGCACCAATGCCGAGATGACAAAATAGGGTATGATGTAATGGGAATTTAATAACTAATCGAGCAAACAGGGGGAAATCTTTTTTAGTCAGGAATATGCCAAAAAAGTGCGATGCTGCGCGCATGACCGCGTGACCTTGACCTCCATCCACCGCCATGGCAAAATGCCGGGTGCACACAAGCCGGATAATAGAATGGGATTTCTACAACTGAATTAAGCCAACTGAGGTAATAATTTTATTTGTTTTAGGAGATATAGCCGAAAAAGTGTGATACTGGCGTTGGCCCGCGTGACCTTTGACCTCCTCCAGCGCACCCCAAAAAAGCCGAGATGCACAAAGGTAAAATAATTCTGACGTACATACGAACATTTTATACCCGGTGCTGCTTCTATCAAAAAATTTAGCAATTTTTTTTTTTTTTTCCTTGCTGTCGCCCCAGCTATTCATAATATGGGGAAAAATTTTTTTTAATTTGTTTTAATTAATTAGCATTCCTAATTATGACTTGTATTTTTTATTTTGCTGTACCTATTTTTTAGGATAGCCTAGTCAAAATAGATGTCATCCATCTATTCGTGCGTTTTATAGATATGGGTTTTAAAATTTTTAATTAGTTTTTAAATTATTTGCAGTCCTAATTTGATTGTATTTTTTTATTTTTGCGACTATTATTTTGAGACCGTACAGTCAACTAGATGTCATCCATCTGATTCGTGCATTCATAGATATGGGTTAAATTATTTAATTTGTTTTAATTTAAATTGGGAGTTCCTAATTTTGACTTGTTTTTTTATTTCGTGTACCCATTTTAAAAGATAGCCCTTTATAACTGATGTCTGCCCTCTGCACGTGCGTTCATAGTAGGGGTTAAAAATTTTTTAATTTTGTTTTTTTTAATTAGCAGTTTCTAATTTTGATTGTATTTTTTATTTTGCTTACCCCATTATTTAGAGACCGCACAGTCAACTAGATGTCATGCCATCGCATTCGTGCAGTTTCTAGATTGGGTTAAAAATTTTTTAATTAGTTTTTAAATTTAAATTTGCATTTCCCAAATTTTGACTTTTTTTTATTTTTGCTGACCTATTATTAGAGACCCTACGTAACTAATGTATGCCATTTGCTTCGTTGGGGTTTTTAGATAGGGTAAAAAAATTTTTAAATTTGTTTTAATTATTTCATTCCTAATTGACTTGTATTTTTATTTTGTTGTCCTATTATTTAGAGATAGCCTTTGTTAACTTGATGTATGCCACTGCATTTGGCAGTCATAGATAGGGTTTTAAAATTTTTAATTTTTTTTAATTAAATTTGCATCCTAATTATGACTTGTATTTTTTTTTTTCGCTGACCATTATTTAAGATACCTTAGTTAAAATTATTCATGCCATCTGCATTGTGCAGTTCATAGTATGGGGGAAAATATTTAATTAGTTTTAATTTAAAAGGGGATTTTCCAAAATTTTGACTTGTATTTTTTTTTTCGCTTACCTATTATTAGAGTAGCCTTAGTAACTTGATGTCATGCCATTGCTTCGTGCAGTTCATAGATATGGTTAAATTATTTAAATTTGTTTTAATTAATTTGCAGTTCCTAATTATGATTGTTTTTTATTTCGCTGTATTTTTATTTAGAGACCCACAGTCAATAGAGTCATGCCTCTGCATTCGTGCGGTTTATAGTAGGGTAAAATTTTAATTAGTTTTAATTAATTAGCGTTCCAATTATGGGGTTGTTTTTTTATTTTGCTGTCCCCATTTTTTGAGATAGCTTTTGTCAACTAGATGTCATGGCCATCTGCATTCGTGCAGTTTATAGATAGGGTTAAAAATTATTTAATTAGTTTTTAATTTAATAGAAAATTCCTAATTATGACTTGTATTTTTTATTTCGCTGTACCCATTTTTAGGGCAGCCTTTTAACAGTTTCATTCTATCTGCTTGTGCAGTTTTATAGTAGGGTTTAAAATTATTTAAATTTGTTTAATTTAAATTTGCATTCCTAAATTTTGACTTGTTTTTTTATTTCGCTGTACCTATTATTTAGAGACCGCTAAAGTCAACTAGATGTATCCATTGCATTCGGGAGTTCTAAAGGGTAAAAAAAATTTAAATTTTTTTAATTTTTAGCATTTCCTAATTTTGACTTGTATTTTTTATTTTGCTGACTATTATTAGAGCCGCTACAGTCAACTAATGTCAGCCACTGCATTGGCAGTTCATAGATATGGGTTAAATTATTTAAATTTGTTTTTTAATTTAAATTTGCATTTCCAATTATGACTTGTATTTTTTTTTTCGCTTACCTTTTATTTAGAGACCGCTCAGGCAAATAATTCATGCCCTCTGCATTCGGCAGTTAAAAGATATGGGGAAAATTTTTTAATTAGTTTTAATTAATTAGCAGTTTCCCAAATTTTCTTTTATTTTTTATTTTCTGTACCTATTATTTTGAGACCGTCAGTCAACTAGATGTCATGCCCTCTGCATTTGTGCAGTTATAATATGGGGTTAAATTATTTTAATTTTTTTTAAATTTAAATTTGCAGTTCCAATTTTGCTTGTATTTTTATTTTGCGGGACCTTTATTTAGAGCCGCTAAAAATCAAATAGATGTCATGCCCCCGCATTCTGCAGTTTCATAGATATGGTAAATTTTTTAATTATTTTAATTAATTTCAGTCCTAAATGACTTTTATTTTTATTTCGTGTACCATTTTTAGAGACCCACAGTCAACTAGATGTCATCCCCTGCTTCGTGCAGTTCATAGATATGTTTAAATTATTTAATTGTTTTTTATTAGCAGTTCTTAATTAGACATGTATTTTTTAATTTTGCTGTACCTATTTTCGGAGACAGCCTCATTTAAATATGTTCATGCCTTGCATTGTGCAATTCATATATATGGGTTAAATTATTTAATTAGTTTTTTAATTTAATTAGCAGTTTCCCAATTATGACTTTTATTTTTTATTTTGCGTACCTATTATTAAGAATAGCTTTAGTTAAATGTTTTCATGCCATCTGCTTCGTGCAGTTCATAGAAGGGTAAAAAAATTAAAAAAAAAAAATTTTTAGCAGTTCTTAATATGGCTTGTATTTTGCATTCGGTGTTACTATTATTTAGACCGCCTAACTTAAATGTTAACAACAGATGTCAGCCATCTGCATTTGTGCACCCAAAAAGATATCGTAAAAAATAATTAATTAGTTTTACTTAATTAGCAGGTCCTAATTATGATTCGTATTTTCATTTGCCACAATGAAATTAAAATACGTTATTTGCATGCAGCATTCCATCCATGATTAGGGTATTAACATTTAATCATTACTTTCTTATTTTGAGTCTGTTTTACTTCTTTTTTATTTGATTATACGATACTAGACAAGATAGTACTTGCACTCCAGACCGAGGTATAATACTGGAGCTAGGGCCTACATAATAATGAATTATATATTTTTACTTTAGTTTCTAATTGGATATGCTTTTTTTTTAGAATTGGAATCAATCTCATTACTACAATCCATGCCAAACACTTGGATGACTTGGATTGTACATATTTGTTATTCTACTTCATATTGAACGAAACGTTTGGGGATATTTTATTTTGTTCCGTTGGCTACTGCGCGTCAATGATGCATATGGAATGTGTACGTGCCTGCTAACTTCAACGTGGTCAAACTGCCGAACGGCTGGCTGGCTTGAATTAAGCGCGAATTCTTCTTCTTTCAAACTTTTACACCTCGACACCTCCTCAAGAGGCAGGTTCAGTTCAGTTCAGTTCAGTTCAGTTTTATTAGCATCCATGTAGGTTACATAGTAACATTGGGTTTGTCAGTATATTATGGGTACATATAATTATATACTATATTATATATGTGATGAATAAAACAACAGTATAATACAATTTGGCTTACTACAAACTAACTAGATCAGCCTGTCATAAATGAGCATTGACTACTCCAGACCAACTACTATAATAAAACATACATATTTACAAATGCTTTTACACAGCAAGGATGTTGAATTAATAAAACAATGGTAAAACAGTGATAAAACAATGATAAAACAGTGATAAAACAATGATAAAACAGTAATATATTTGTTATCTACCAGGTAAACATGTCATCTCTTTCATTGGTGATGTATTCATTTACTGTGTAAAAACAGTTTTCTATCAGGTATGTTTTTATTGCTCGTATCTGTTTGTCGGTATTTGTCAAGTTTTTTATGTCAGGAGGTAGTCTATTAAATAAGGTTATGCCCATATTTATTATTGATGTCTGTCCCTTTTTTGTGTTGTATTGGCTGGGATGAAGATGCTCTTTCTGTCGTGTGTTGTGCGCGTGAACTTGTGTGTTTGATGTGAAATTCTGCTTTCTTTTAATTGTTTGTTTTAAAATTTCTAAAATGTATAGGCTTGGCATAGTCATGATTTTAAGATTTTTAAAAGCTCCTCTACATGATTCCATATTTTTCAGGCCTGCAATGGTCCTGATTGCTCTCTTTTGTAATATAAAAGCATCTTGCGAATTCGTCGAATTTCCCCACAGGGGGATAGCATATTTAAGTCGTGCTTCAAAGTATGCATGGTACGCAATCTTTGCTGTATTTCTGCCAATATGCAATGCAATATGCAATATGCAATGCAAAAGTGTAAAAGTTGTAATTACCCCCTGGACAAAAAAACACGTCTTTGGAAGAAATACTGTAATTACAGGTGGACAAAAGAACGCTTATTTCTTGAAAGGTGCAAAAGGTGTAAATATTGATGGACAAAAGAACAAACCTATAGATATTACCCTTTGTATACATCTGTCAGTGCAGCATTCCTCCATGTATTTGGCAGGATTTAATTCTTCTATTGTGCCTACGGTAAGTTTGAACATTTATTTATACTTAGGCTTTATTCTAATAATGTTTGGCGTTATTATCTCATCATTGGCAGAGATAAATCTGCAACTGATTGTAGTTCTTGGTGACAGTCAAAAGTTGAGGTTATAGTGGACTGTGACTGTAAACCTGGGGCTAGGTCTAGGCCTAAGCCTAGGCGACTAGTTTAAGCTTTAGGTCACTTCATACCTATATAATGATAGGGCCTAGGCCCAGGCCTACATGTCATACTCAATAATTAACGTTAATGTTATTTACTAACAGGAATGGCATCTAGAGGAAGACAAATAGCTGAGCTAGGGCTTGCACAACTGCGTGCAGCGCAAGATAATATTCTTAATGAGCATGAACTCATCGATGTAGGCCTAGAATCTGTCCAGTGGAATGGAATTGAGCTAACAGTGGAGGAATGTACGCCTATGTTGGACCTACAGGCAGATATCTATAATCATTCTGAAGACGTATCCCCTAACATTGACAACAACAAGCCTAGGCCTACATTGGAGGAAGAGGCAGTTATTTATAATAGTTCTGAAGATGTCTGCCCCCCTGACCTTGACAGGACGAATTAGAAGACGTAAGTGCACGTACAATTTAATTGATTTCTCAATAACTGTAGGAGGCTTACATGTCATAGGCCTACTCAATAATTAACCTTTATTGTATTTACTAACAGGAATGGCATTTAGAGGAAGACAAAAAGCCAGCTAGGGCTTGCACAACTGCGTGCAGTCGCAAGATAATATTCTTAATGAGCATGAACTCATCGATGTAGGCCTAGAATCTGCCCAGTGGAATGGAATTGAGCTGATAGTGGAGGAATGTACGCCTACGTTGGATCTACAGGCAGATATCCATAATCATTCTGAAGACGTCTCCCCTGACATTGGCAGTGACAAGCCTACATTGGAGGAAGAGGTAGTCATCAATAATAATTCAGAAGAAGACGTCTCCCCGAGATTGACAGTGACTACGAGCCTACATTAGAGGAGGAGGCAGATAATAGTTCTGAAGACGTCCCCCCCTGACCTTGATAGCGACGAATTGGAAGACGGTAATTCAATGTGCATAATAGAATTAATTGATTTCTCGATAACTGTAGAAGGCATAAGACTAAAGCGTTTGAAAAATGCTATTATTAATAATATAACTGTAAACCTTTAGGTACTTTATTCTTTCATTTTATAGATCCAAGGAAACCTAAAAGGCAGAGAAGGAAAGCCTCCGATGAAGGGAAGGCAACACAAGGAAACGGCTTCGTAATCTAGGTGAAGAATACGTCAACACGCGTACAAATGTGATAGCCAAGAAACAAACTAAACCTGCATGTCAAAACTGCGCTTACAAATGTACCATCAACGTTAATGAAGCACAGAGAGAAACAATGTGCAAAAAATTTTTGGGCTTTAGGCGATTTAGCACGCCAAAGGGATTATGTAAGTGCATCGGTAAAACGTTTCCATGCAAAAAGGAGCCGAACGGAAAATTCTAGAAGGCGGTGTTCACACTCATATTCACTCAAGGTTAATGGCCTTACATACAAGGTTTGCAAGCGATTCTTTCTTAGTACACTATTGTATCTAAAAAGATGGTAAGGACTGCACTTGGAAAAACAAACAGCTCAGTCACAGGTATTGTTTCACCAGATAAAAGGGGGAAACATTCCCCTGAATTAAGTTGCCACAGGCAACCATTGACGTTATGAACGAACACATTAAGCAGTTCCCAACCGTGCCAGCACATTGGTGCCGAAAAGATACAACTAAAACCTACCTTGAAGGTTTTTTAAAAACAAAGAAAGAATGTATGAGCTGTATAAAGATTTTTGTCTGGCACGAGAATTACAGCCAGCATCCAAAACATTGTAAAAGGAACTTTTAATTAAAAAAATATAGGCTTCCATGTGCCAAGAAAAGATCAATGCTGGTGCTACGAATTTGAATCAAAGTCTGAAGAAGAGAGGGCTGCAAAACAAGAAGAATTTAACCTACATAGAAGGCGAAAACTAGCTTCTTCGCAAGCACAACAAGAGGACAAAATAGAAGCAAAGAATAATCCAGAATTTGTAACACCAACTTTGATCTGGAGGCAGTTCTGTATTGTCCCTTATTTTACGCAAAGCCGATCTTTACAAGAGGAAGCTGGCGGTTTTTTAATCTAACCGTTTACAATGTGGCCACAAAAGTTGGCCATTGTTTCATGTGGGATGAAACTAATGGCAACAGAGGGGCAAATGAAGTTGCCACTTGCGTTTGGAAATTCATAGAAATGTTACCTGCTGGTACAAAGCATTTGCGGTTGTATTCTGATAACTGTCCAGGACAGAATCGCAACTCGTTTGTTGCTTGCATGCTACAGCAAGCGGTTTTAAAAACATCCAACTCTCGAGTCCATAGAATTAAAATTTTTAGAAGCCGGTCACACACACATGGAATGTGATTCTATGCATTCGACCATCGAAACGGCGACCGAATATGCGAAAATCTTGACTCCAAATGATTGGTTCAATGTTGTGAGACTGGCAAAAAAAAAGGCACTCCTTACGCTGTTTTTATCACTTCAGCTATCTGATTTCATTGATTTTAAAACGATGAAAGAAAGTAGCATGCCTAACTGCCATACAGCAGAAGACAACAGCATTTTGAATTGGAAAGCAGTCAAAGTTTTGCGGTTTGAAAAGGCTTGTAAAGGAACCATGTTCTTTAAAGCCGAATATTGGCATAATGAGTATAAAAGAATAATAACTTCAAAGAAGAAGAGAGGACGTCCAATCGGCATCTTCTCAACATAGTGATAACGTAGAAGTATGCAGAGCGTATCATCAGCGACAACGTTTGTCTGCTTTGAAGTACAAGGACCTAATGTCCCTGTGCACTGAAGGTATCATCCCTCTAGAGTATCATCATTACTACAAGAATCTGCCCCACCAAAATGTGTCGTCGCGATCCCAGAATTCGTCAGAAGATTCTGAGGATGAACAGTCTTTGTTTGCTATTAGAGCCAGACTGCAAACAATCATAGGCGCCGTAATTAACAAGAAAAGAACCAACTTAACAACTGATTAAGCTCAGATAAACAACATTCATTATAATAATATTCAATATTTTCTCAGTAAACACCTTACCCGTACAATACGATAATAATAGAAGGACAGTGTTATCTATATTTGCATAATTTGTAAAATAACCTAGGCCTAGTGTACTTTCATTTCACCATGTTGCTACTCTAAAGAGTCATTTTTCATTATAATTTGGCCTATAACATTTAAGTAGTATCTTCAAAAACATTTTTTTTGGTCCAACAAATTTCACAATGTACTAAAAAACCATAATAATTGGATATTAAAGAGTGTAACCAAATGCTATGAGTTTGTTTATGTTTTCTTTATAGTAAATGGTTCATACGCCCCATAATTTTGATTCCAAAAACAGGACAGTGACAAATGATATGGGCGTAAGAGCCATAAATAGTACAAATATTTGTGTTTTTTGTAAAATATTTACTCTAGAGAAAACTAGATCAACATTTTACTATAAATTTAATATAATTGAATTTGAACCTGTATACTGGAATTTGTAAAGTGTTTTTAGCTTCTCCTGTAAAATTCTGATTTTGGCTCATACGCCCCTATGATATGAGACCCACGATATATATATACTTTTTTACCCTGATATATTTTTTAATATATATATTTGTGTGTGTATTGACCCTGAAGAAGATGAGTGAAATCTCATCGAAACGTTGGCTTAGTGAATAAATTAATTAATTAATTAATTAATTGTTATTAGATTTTTGGATTGGATATTGTTTAACGTCTCATATTTATGCAACTTGGCTAATCGAGACGAGGGGAGGGACGTCAGGGATGACGCGGGGGGACAAGGGGTGGACAGGCCTGTGCTGGTCAGAACTAGCCACAAGCGTATGGGGAGAGCAGGGGTTCCCCCACGTCGTGGTCGTCTCCGTCTGTGTCATCATCCGCCCGTGTTGTCGTCGCCGTCGGGTAGGTAGTCAAAGGGAAGGGGAAAGTCTACACACTCAGTTATATAACTGATTTTCAGTGGGGGACAGTAAATCAGTACAGTAAAAGACAGTAAAACATTCAGAGGACAGTGTTGATGTTCCCGTTCTCCCGCCCCGGCAGGCGCGTAGGCCTATAAACGCGAATCCACAGGTGGCTTTTGTGTGGAAAGATGTGGACGACTTGTTACGGCAAATAAATTGCAATTTACAGGACAAAGTGGACCGATGAAGGTAGTGGCCGATCCATCCGATATAGTGAGTACTTTCCTGCTTTTTTTTGATAAGGAGGTCATTGACCCACATTGTCTTGGAGACAAATCGCTATGCACTGCAGTACATTCATTCAAATGGATGTTTATTTCAAAGCGATCCCGGGTTAATAAATGGTCAGACACTAATCCAGGTGAGATGTACATTTTTCTAGCAATCATGATGCTAATGGGTATTGTACAAAAACATACGATTCGATCGTACTTTTTCAAAAATCGACTTGTGGAAACTCCTATTTTTCCCGAAACTATCTCCCTAGAACGCTTTGAACTTCTTTCAAAATTCCTTTTTTTCACCGACAATACCTCTCTTCCTCATTTTCAAGGGCCAAAAAAATTGTTCAAAATTATCCGATTGTAGAACTTCTGAATGAAAAATTCCAAATCGCCTACTTGCCTACCCAAATATAGCCATTGATGAATCCCTTACTCTATGGAAGGGCAGGCTATCATTCCGACAGTTTATACCACTGAAAGCTGCTAAATTCGGTATAAAATCATATGAATTGTGTGAGTCATCTTCTGGCTATCTGTGGAAGTTCATTGTCTACACCGGTAAGGGTGCAGAATTTCACTCCCCTCTCGTTGATGAAACAACACCCAAGAGCACTGCAGTAGTATTAGAACTAATGGAGCCCCTACTCGACCTTGGTTACACCCTTTGGATGAACAATTCTATAATTCTCCTGAATTGGCCCAAGTAATGCTCTCTCGTGCTACAGACTGTGTAGGAACATTGCGTATCAACCGAAGAGTTTCCCTCCAATATGAAAGCTGCAAAGCTGAAGCTAGTGAAGTCATGGTTCAGCATGAGGGGTGTGATGGTAAATGAAATGGGTGAAAAAAAATAGTTCTTATCTCTACTTTCCACATAGTGAACTTAAAAA
>JAMZAV010009566.1:0-25598 GCA_024449915.1 Sweltsa coloradensis | reverse complement strand
GTAATTTTAATTTACCGTAAAAAACTATATTATAACTTTATTTCTATGGATTCTGGCTAACTTTTTCAACTTTTTCTTTCAAAGGTACTACATCACCATAACCTTTATGTCCATGTATAATATAAAACGTTGTAGCCCACCCGTTTGGTCAGAATTGGCCCAAATGGCACGAAAATATCGCAAAAAAAAATCAAAAAACTTATATTAACAGCTTTTTTTCTATAGATTCTGGCTTATTTTTTAAACTTTTTCTTTCAGAAAGCAAAAACATCACCATGACCGTAATGTCCATGTAAAATAAAAAACGTTGTATCCCCACCCGTTTGGTCAGAATCGGCCCAAATGTAAACGAAAAATATGCACTAAAAATCGAAAAAAATCTTTTAAAGTACGATATTCATGAGAAATATTTTTTTCGATTGTCCCCAAAAAAAACGTAGCAAGTCTAAGTTCAGAGATTTCGAAGGTCCCCTTTTCAATTTTATAAAGATCGCATGAGCCGTTTGCCGGTAGAGAGCGAACAAACAGACAAAAAAAATTAAAAAAAAAAAAAAACACCCGAGCTATTTTTCTTGGGGTAAACTTTAAGTGAAAAACAAAAAAAAAAAACAGAAAGTCAAATTGAAGTCTTCACTTCGCTCGCTACGCTCGCTACGCTCATCCAATAAAACAGTATTTACATATTTTGGAGAAAAAATTTTGGGGAAAATAACAGTATGTCGAGCTGTTTAAAAGGCACTGTCATATGACTGGTGTTGCGATGGGACCAATACAAATGTTTATAAAGACTTCAATTTTTTGGGTTTTTTATGGTGAAACAAAAGATAATAGACGTGCGCAGCAATTTGATGGGGCGGGGAGGGGAGGGGGGGGGGGTCGTTGTAACTCTACTAAGGAAAACGCCTCAGTTGGACGCGTTGATAAGCGAGCACGTGTATAGCTAGGGCCCACAATGCACATTTTTTTAAATTTTTAAAATTGGCGACGTTTTGCTGTCCCACAGGGCCATGTTTCCGTATTATTTATTATTGCCAAGGTATTTGGGTAAAAACCCTATGTAAATCTTTATTTTGTGGATAAAATCCACCGCCATCTAGAGGACCTTGACTCATTTGGGAAAAAAAATTTAAACTCTTTGGTGACAAATAATAGAATGCTTCCTCGAAAGTATTTTGATTACTTCTAGGTGGCAGTGCATTAGAAACTTCGCGCGTCTTTTCGTTGCCATGGCAACGTTACTTTTGTTATAATGTAATTTCTATCTACACTACTTATCGGATCAAACTAAAATTAACATATTCGTAACCGGACGGACATTTAAATTTATTTGGCTATCTCAGATTTTGTCGCCGGGTTTGTTTGAAAAAAAAACTTTCGATTAACTTTAATGTAAACTTTTAACTTTTGAAACGATTTTGCCACAAACTAATGGCATTCATCGAGAACAAAAACTTGCGGATGGTCAAAAATTTTAACTCGATCCGAGTCTCCGTTCGAAGTTATTGCGAGACATCCAAACAAAAAAAAAACAAACAAACAAAAAAATAAAAAAAACAAAACCAGGATAAACCACCGCATTTGAGGACCTTGACTCATGGGAAAATATTTAAACTCTTTGGTGACAAATAATAGAATCTTCCTCGAAGTATTTGATTACTCTAGGTGCGTGCATTTGAAACTTCGCGCGTCTTTTCGTTGCCATGGCCACGTTACTTTTGTTATAATGTAATTTCTATTACAATCTTATCGGGTCAACTAAAATTAACATATTCGTAACCGGACGGACATTTTAATGATTTGGCTATCTCAGATTTGTCGCCGGTTAGTTAAAAAAAAACTTTCGATTAACTTTAAAGTAACTTTTAACTTTTTGAACGATTTGCAAAACTAATGCATTCAATCGAGAACAAAGTTGCGATGGTCAAAATTTCAAACTCGATCCGATTCTTTCCGTTTCGGGGGAAAAAAAAAAAAAAAAAAAACACGTCCCACATCCAGGAAAAAATGTCCTTTATGTACAAGGAAAGAGAAATGTAATAATTCAGAGAAACAGCATAATGAATTAATGGCATGAGGATGTTTTCTTCCCCCTAGTTCGTAAAGTACGTTATGAACTGCAATTGAGACGCTCAGCGTGGTGTTTAATTGTGGCCAGCCTCTATGCATTGGAATATTAATAGGATTAAAAAACATAATTGCACAAAACGAGAGTCTTCCCACCCATGTAAAAGATGTTATTTCAGTGACGGACTTCAATTAAGAGATTCCGAACCGACGACGCCATCCGATTGGCGAAATAATCGGACATTTGAAATCGTGGTTGCACAGATTACCATGAGTCATCCGCGGATGAGTCAAGCATAGGCCATAACTACTTCGAACAACCAGTTACAACTTCTTGTGTGCTCGTTGCTAGGACGGTTCAAGCCACCGCTCGTGGAATGTAATGGCGATACCCATTCCCATGGATTATGGGTTGATTCAAGCCGGGGAATCGAACCAGTCGACGTTCTGCTATAGAAGCAGGAACGCTATCTATTCGACCAACAAGCCACAGATTATTTGCAGACTTGCTTTGCCCCAGGTAATGAAATTAAATATTGCTGTTATAAAATTCAAGTCGTTACGTAGTGCATAGCTGATGTCTGTCCCTATGGATATAACCCCGAGGTTCGAATCTCTGTCGAGACCGGCACTCCTGAATGAAGGTTTTTTCCGACTTTTCCCTCAGTCCTAATGGCAATGTAGTGGATTTGACTCCTCTCTTAATTTCCCTCGTAACATCACTTCCCATTGTCCTATTCGCAATAATATCTTATTAGTTCACCAGAAGAGGGTCACACCACAACGGTTAACTGCTAATGTGTATAACCTACAGCGGGGCATCCTACAAAACTGTATTTATTTAATGGATATGACCGGTCGAAAGACCCGACTAGATACCGTTCGTTAGCAAACCATGTTATTTTCTTTATCGTGGCTGAAAGAAGAACGCTAAACGTATATAAAAAATAGAATAAGTGTTCGGTTTTGTAGCTATATAATATAATTACTAGACTTATCGTAGACAAATTTTCTTAGTTCTACAACACGGCGGGTAATTATGAAGATTGTGGTGTGAATGGGAAGCACTACAAACCTTGCATTGCGGATATCAAAATTAAAGTCTACTAATTTAAAGAACGCGATACACTGTTTATTTAGGCAGTCTCAATTCTGATGTCGTCCGCGGTCCCAGTCTCGCACATAGGGACGCTGGCGTATTACACTAGCAGGACTCGGATTCGAATCCGCGCACAAGGCATTTTATCTGGTAATTGTTCTTCACTCTCGGTCTATCCACCACTTCCAAAGTCCGAATAGCATGATGGCAATAAGGTTGACGTTGAACAACATAATCATCATCATTAATTTCTGACATGCGAATATTATAATTCTTACAACGATGTAAAAGCTGCAAGCAAACCACATATAGCAGATTGTGTTTATGTACTCTGATGACAAGCACTCCGGTGTCCAGATCTAGCCCACTTTACCTCCCCTACTTGCTTCGAGGCTAGAGACGATTCTGATTTTCGCTAGGGAGCGCCACCAAGTGGAGCCAAAATTGTGCTTTTTGTAAGGTGTTCGTACTTTTCGTCCTACGTCCACATAATTTTCGAGCGAAAATATGAGTTTTTTTTTTGCATATTTAAAACAGTAATGTGAATCTTGCACGTTTGGCCGATTTTTTCAATTTCGCTCCCTTTTGGTCACATTACGTCAGTAGAATTTGACCGGAATGTGATCATTTTTTCGATATTTTCTAGGACTTTGAGAATTCGCGGGAAAAATCCTATGGCTTCAATGGAAAAAGGCCACGTGCTAGGATTACAAATTTAGTTTACCTTTCAGGTGGAAAAACAGAATCAATATATTGATTTTCCTGCCCCTAGTTTTCGAAAAGTAACGAAAGTACTGCACATGACGCGCTCAACTTGTGTTTTCTAATCGCACCCAAGCCTCTTAGCAATATCCATCACTATCAATGAACGGTTCAATTACAATGCAATTTTTGCAATATATTGTTGTACACAATTTAAATGTTTTTTATCTGAAGAACTAAAGGAGGAAGGTGTGGGTGGTTGTTTTTCTGTTACTCACAATATTCATGTAACCACAATTTATTTTCAGGCGACAACATAACGCCGTAATATTTTTCACTACATTGAACGCTGCAACTAATGCAGTGTGTTTGTTCTCAAGGATGCCCGTTGGCTACTACCGACTGGGTATGGTACTGCGCCGGTTCATATGGTATTTTGACAACCCTTTGATGGGGGCTAACGCCTGGTTTATAGCAACAATGCCAGATATCAATTGGCCAAGGGTGGAATGATTTGCTAAGTTTAACTGTAAGGTCTACCCTTTATTTGCCTACACAATTAAATATGCCGTGATAGAAACAGAACAGAAAACGTTCACATTAATAATATTATAAAACAACCTTTTTCTGAGTTAAAATCACAATGGTTACGATATATTAACGACTAATCAGTCATCTTCTTCAGGTTTATTGACAGTGATGTTTGGTTTTAAGAGGAAGCAGGACTGAAAAGACGTTCGGCGCGTTCCTTTTCCTACAGAAATAAATCATTACATGTGAATAAACTTTGTATTTAAGTGATAGATAAAAATCAATTATGAACATTATGTAAGTACCTTTCCTATCAGATGTTCGTCAATTAATTCGTAATTATTTGGGTGTTTGTAATTATTTTAAAGATTCTAAATACTAGAAATTTGAATTTGTTGTTTATTTGCTACTATATATTTATGGTTAAGTGTTATAATTGGTGCTTTAAAAAAATGAATACAATTTTAGAAAATTTCAAACTTACTCGACAAACATTGAAAGAGAAATTGAAAACTGGTAAAATGATCATGTCATGCCTCCTCTTTAAGTTTTTTTTAAACGACAGTTGTCATGCTTTTTTATTGTCAATTAACCTGATGAAGATGACATTGTAAGTCGTTTAAATATCATAACAAGTGCCTATTTAAATTTATTTGAGTAGCGCATATTCCCACACATTTATGTTTACTTGTTAACTTTAATGTTAATTAAGTTTCTCTTCACTCACTAAATAATTATGTGTATCACTTTTTTTTGACATATTTAATAAAAACAATTAATGTTTTTGAATTTGAATTTGAATTCTTGTGAATAATAAACATGCAATAAAAACTTTATCAAGAGTAACTTTTTTCCTGGTTAATGATTCACCACATAATCCACACATTTATGTTCGAACTCGGCTTTATTAGACGAGGGGGCGAAGAGACTGAGGATTTTCCATTCGAGAAAATCGGCTCTTCTGTGATTCTGTGGGTCTGTCTGTGTGTACATCGAAAATCAGCCGAATCGCTGAATAGATTGCGCTGAAATTTTAAACAGACATCCGCATCCGGTACGAGTTTACTGAGAACTGCTAACAAATTCAGCTGGATAGAATGCGATTTAATTTCACAAGAAATAATAAATTGAAAAATAGGCTGCTAATGTGAAAGAATTATTTTAACGACAATGGTTTTGTTTTTGAAAAAATACTTTTTGTTTGATATTTTTCAGGCTGTGAAAATAACAAGCAGTGACCAAGGTGTTTCGAATCTGGTACACTCAAGGTACCCCCAAATTCCGCTCAAATATTGATTAAACCTTGCAATCTTACCTCGTAATTCGTACGTGCTGTGTTTGTCAAAGTATTTTTTGGATTTTAAAAGATGTGCTGTTATGGCGTCTCATGAATAAAGTTTTAGATCATGTTATTATGTAGGTCTATGAATTATGTCGTGACAAATTGAAAATCAATATTATATACATTTTAACATTAATCAAGTCCGATACAAACATGAAACATTTTTTTCCTACATTGGCCTTTTTAGTTATTTTGAGTTCTGGTGGCCTAGCATATTAGTATTATTTATTTTCCCTTTGACATCGGGTATCAACATACAATGTTAAGTAAACCTTACTCTATAAGTAATTTATTTTGAATATAATTGAATAATACCCCCTTTTTGGCCCGGGTTAAAATTAGCCCAGAGAAAACGTTAAAGTCGATGTTAGAAGTGTGAGTGAGCCATGTGTTGAGTACCCGGTATAACATTCCCTTTCTTCCGCCTACTTAAGACCTCCCTAACCTATCATAGGCTAGCTAGAGTGGCGCATTATGGCCTTACAGTTGACGCGCCATTATACCAACTAAACTTAAAAACGCTATTATTTATACCAATATAATTATCAAAATTAAATGCAAATGTTCCCGGGTACTCAACAGATGACTCGCTCACTCGTCTAACAACGACTTTAGCGTTTTCCTAGTAAAATTATTCACTTACTTCAAAAGAATATGTCCGTACATGCGTGTGCGCTGTGCGTATTACTAAATTGTTGTCAAGCCATATGAAAATAATAAAACAGAATAAGTGTTTTAATCAAGAAAATTTACATATTTTGGAGAAAAAATATTGGAAAATAACAGTATTGTCTGAGCTGTTTAAAAGGCACTGTCATATGACTGGTATTGCGATGGGACCAATACAAATGTTTATAAAGACTTCAATTGTTTGGTTTTATGGTGAAACAAAAGATAATAGACGTGCGCAGCAGTTTTACGGGGCGGGGAGGGGGGGGGGGGGGGTCGTGTAACTCCACGCGCACTCCGCAGGCTAAGATAGAAGAAAATTGCCCAGGTCGGCTGGGCCTAACGCACTAGACACAGTACATTACTAACTTCTATTGCAGATGTTGATTGATTTCTACCAGTGGCTGTGTGGTGGGTGGATATTTAAATGTAAAGTCTCTATCTGAAAGTAAGTGGGATGAGGTGAAGGTTATAATAAGTAAACAGATTGGAGTATTTGATATTTTGGTTCTAACAGAAGTAAGAAATGTGGAAGACAAATGGATTTGTTTAGATAGATGAGACCGGATAAATGAGGCGGCTTAGTCTTAATTTATATAAAATCGTCAATAAGCTGTATGTTAGTTGAACATAATCTGTTATACTGTGAGGCTCTTAGCTGTAGTCTAATTACTATTTCATTTTTGGCGATAAACATGCTTCCTGCACAATCAACGCCTTTAGAAATGAAAATTAAATTCGTCCAAGAACTTGAATCTGTGTTAATTGGTTATTTTAAAAATCCAAATGCTATAATCATGGGGTACATGAACATTGATTTACTTGACGAGCGTGATCAATGCGTTCATACTTACTAGGAAAACGCTTAAGTCCCGCCACGTTGATGGATGAGCTTTTTTAAGTTTTTGGTTTAAGAACTGTTTGGCGATTTTTTTTTTTAATGCATAAATGGAGTAACGAGAGAAGAAGCAATTCGAGATGTGGTCAAAAACGTATATTGATCATATTTTTGCGCGGGGGAAATTTGATTATGTGAAGTCGGCCATTTTTAGGTGTAAAGTAAGCGATCATTACATGGTCGTGTCATCTTTGGTCTTCAAAAACACCAATCACAGTGATTTAGTAAACAAACCTCATGTTTCATTTGACGAGAGGAAAGTGTTTACTGCTTTGAAACGCATGAATTGGGCAGATTTAATGGAAATTAATGATTGTAATTAGCTCTACGACTCTGTCCGGTCTACTATACAAAACATACATGAAAATTCGTCTTTTGTTGCAACCGGTCGTAAGAGGAAACGAGTAAACAAGGAGTAGATGACTGATAACCTTGGTGGTATGGTTCAGCGTAGAGATAGGTTGTTCCGTAAGTGGAGGAATGCTAGAGTAACTAACCCTTTGAGGCGGACTAATGAAACTGAATATAAACATTATCGCAATGAGGTAGTGAAGGAAATTTATAAAGTGAAACGTGATTACTACAAAAATAAATTTGAAGTACATAAAGGTGATGCTAAACAAACATGGCAGGTAATTAATGAAGAAATAGGGAAATCAAAACGCAACTCAGTTAACATGGTGATTAACAAATAATTACGAAATAAATACAGTGAGGAAGAAGTTGCTAACAGATTTGTTGATACTTTTGTTGATGAGATAAATATTATCCAACATAATTGCTCTATTGTAACTTCTTAACTTTTGCCTCCTTACCTCAGAGTCAATCTATGTACCTAGGGAAAGTAAGTGTAGCTACTGTGCTTAAAACTATCCGTAGATTGAGTGTAACCAAACAACCTGGAATTGATGGGATTAGGGTGATCGACTTGCAATACACGGCTGAGGATATTAGTCCCTTAGTTGCCAAAATAATAATCATGTCTCTAGAAAAGAAAGAAATACCTGATTTATTAAAACTTTCTATTGTAAGACCGGTTTTTAAAAATGGCAGCCATATGGACTTAGTAATTACAGGCCAATTGCCATTTTATCTGTTATTGAAAAAATAATGGAACGTGTAGTTGCTGACGCTCTATGCAAAACTCAGTGAAGATTCCAATTTATTTGTCGGCTGTGTGTATCCACCGCCGCCCTCTTCTGCTTCTCTACAAGTCATGGAAGAACTTTACTCGTCCGTATCCAGAGTCCACGCCAGGCTTCGACCGTGAGACAACATTCTCTTGTGCGGCGACTTCAATCTGCCTCAGGTAGCATGGGTTCCTGTTCAAAACGAAGCGAACCATCTCCAACCAGTGGTCAATGCAAACTCGCAGACAGTATTGGCATTTCACGAAATGTTGAGTGAATCCAGCCTAATACAAACCAACCCTTTCCCCTCATGTAACAATCACTTTCTCGATCTTATTCTCTTCAATAATCCCGACATACCCATCTCTGTTAGCAACGCTCCTCAAGCTGTAAACTCTGATCATCAGGCACTCGCTACCGAAATAAGATTTCCTAGAACTCCTGTCAACCATAAACCAACCAACCGCCCCAGGAAAACTGGAAGAAAGCCGACCATAAGTTGTTGCTGGACAGGCTCCAAACATGCCGGTGGGTGATAATGGAACAATGTAAGCAAGAGGTAAACGAGGTATGCGCCGCATTCTATGCAGACCTATTAAAAATAATTGATAGTACGGTCCCTAGACTCAAAATTAACCCCGCAAAATATCCGCCGTGGTTCGACAGGGAAACCATCAATCAGCTGCAAAATAAAAACCGCGCTCATAAGTCCTGGAAAAGAAATGGCCTAACCTGCGATAAAATTGAATTCCAGTGCAAACGATTACATATTAAGAAACTTAAAGTACACAAGCACAAAGAATACCTCCGAAAAATTGACTCAAACCTGTCATCAAACCCAAAACAACTGTGGAGCTTTGTTCGTCATAAAACGCGTACTAGGCGCATCCCAGTTAAAGTGGAATTAAATGGAAAACAATCGCGGGACATTAACTCATGCTGTGATTTATTCTCGGACTTCTTCAAGACAACATTTCGTCCGCCCACCACCACCAAACACATACAACACGTCCCTCAGCCGTCAAACGAAGCATTGTCTGATCTCGTCATCACAAGTTCGGAGGTGGAAGAATGTCTACGGAACCTAGACAACACAAAATCTCCTGGGCCGGACAAAATACACATTAGCACAATAAAGCATTGCAGGCGGGCTATTTCAAAGCCATGGACGAAAATATGCAACATTTCACTATCGACTGGGTCTTTTCCAACCAGGTGGAAACATGCGAACGTCACCCCTGTCTTAACAGTAAACGTAATTAACTATAGACATATATCTCATCGCTCCCAATCTTCTCAAAAGTTTTCGAAAATTTAATTCACAAAAGAATTTCTAAATTTGTATCCAATCACGTCGCCACGGAACAACATGGATTCATCAAGAAAAGGTCAACAATAACAAACCTGGCGGTCTTCACTAACTGTATCGCGACTCACATCAACGATGCTTTATTTTCGGACTTTAGCAAAGCTTTCAATAGTTATATGCAATGGGCTAAAATTTTTGCAGAATTGCATGCTCCGTCCATTTGGGTTTGAAGGTACAAAGATGTGAAATCAACAAAACGACTTTAAAAAGGAAATCCTTGATCCAAAATACCCTAAAAATCATATTCTAAGCAGTATTGTAGGCCAAACCTGTGCAAAGATAATTTCAAACATGGCCAATGGCATCCATTTTGGATTTGGGGCTCTGGTGGAGTATGCCCACACTTTCGCGAGAGGCATGGGGGCTAAAATTTGTATTTAGTCTTCATAGAACAGTAATCCAATGAGAAACGGACCTTTTCCTTTCCTGTCTGTTTGTTCGCTCTCAACCGGGCAAACGGCATATGCAATCTTGATGAAAATTGGAGGGGACCTTTGAAATCTCTGAACTTAGACTTGCCACGTTTTTGGGTACAATCGAAGAAATATTTTTCATGAATATCGTACTTTTACGATTTTTTTCGATTTTTAATGCGATATTTTCGTGACATTTGGGCCGATTCTGACCAAACAGATAAGTCTACAACGTTCATATTCTACATGGACATTAAGGTAATGGTAATGTATTGCTTTTTGAAAGAAAAAGTTGAAAAAGTTAGTAGAATTCATAGAATACAGGTTTTAAAATGAGTTTTTTTATGTTTATAATAACAATTAACAAGTAACAATAGAAACTTGACAACAATCACCTACAATGCATTCAAAAAGCACTTGCAAAGGAAAAGTGGTCCCACTCAAACTAAAAACTTACAAAAAAGCTCATCCATCAATACGGCGGGATCGTTTTCTTAGTATAATATATAATGCCCACATCCACTCTCACATCTCATACGGGCTTCTATTCTGGGGTATGTTATCACAAGCTAATCGTGTCTTTTAACTCCAAAAACGAGCTATACGCATCATCACAGGTTCCTCATGGCAGAGATCCTGCCGTAAAATCTTACCCAAATTATCTTACCCTGGTAAGTACCCTTTATACAACTTGCCGCTATTTTTGTACGTACACATTCAGAATACATCCCAAAAAACTCATCCATCCATACATATAACACCCGTGCAATTTCTAACATTCATGTTCCCCATCATAAAACCTCGCAATATTCCAAAGGACCTATATACACCTGACTCTCCATATACAATAAACTGCCAAAACACATCAGAGACGTCAAAGTTCATACTAACATGTATTAGCAAATTGAAAGCATTTCTAGTTGAAAGAGCATTTTACTCGCTAAATGAATTCCTACTACAAACTGTCCCTAATAGATCCGTACTATAGGCTAGGCCCTACAGATATATTTTAAATTCAATAATAATAATGAATAAAACTGGTAGGCTTATTTAAATGTGGACTGTATATTTCTTCTTTATTTGAATTACTTTAGTTTAAAAACATAGCACACTCATTTTCACATCCATTTCAACTCCATTCGTTGCTAGTGACTACTAAAAAACACATCTAAAACAAAAACATGATGTGAGGCCACAGCCCTCACAATGCATAACAATATTATGCCTTCTTATCTCAAACATACTCCCCCCCGTTGGTTGGAGATCAAAATACAAAGAAGTATTGCATAAGACATTGAGTAGGGAGAGGAATTAAATGACGAATTGGTCTCTTCATCACGTTGCGACCCAATCGTATGTTGACAACTCGAGCTAGCCCATCAATCCCTGGGCAGATGCTCTCTACGACCCCCAGTTTCCATTGGAGAGGAGGCAGACGATCATCTCGAACAAGGCACACCATTCCCGGTTGTAGGTGTTGTTGTTGGACTTGGAACTGGACCATTTCTGTCGTTGCTGGAGCCCGTTGAGGTAGTCCCTTGACCACATTTTCCACAACTGCTGGTGCATATGTTGGACTCGTTGCCAACGTGATAACTGGTTGATTGTCGACGTATTAAGTAAGTCTGGCTCAGGTAGGCTTATTAATGGAGCGCCTATGAGAAAATGACCTGGACTTAAAAACGTTGGATCATTAGGATCGTTTGACTAAACGGTAAGAGGACGGGAATTCATACATGCTTCAATTTGAGAAAGTAGTGTAGCTAATGCTTCAAACGTCAGTGTAGCCGTCCATACCACACGTTTCAAATGAAATTTCATGGACTTCACTGCAGCTTCCCAGAGACCACCAAAGTGTGGTGCACTGGGCGGAATGAAGTGCCACGTAAATTGTTCTTTAGCAGCATATTTCTTGATCTGATCGCAGAACGATTCGGTAAGAAATAGCCTACGCAACTCTTGAAGCTTACGGTTTGAGCCCACAAAAATCGTAGCATTGTCACTGTAAATGTGAAGACACTTGCCTCTTCTGGCTGAAAACCTTCTTAACGCTGCTATAAAGGCTTCAGTCGTTAAATTACTCACTAGTTCCAAGTGTACAGCTTTTACTGCAAAGCATACAAATATTGCAACATAGCATTTAATTGTAGTTTTGCTGCGTACTGATCCAGTCTTTATTGAAAAAGGACCAGCATAATCTACTCCTGTGTTCACAAAAGGACGAGATGGTTGAACACGGGCTTTAGGTAATTGACCCATCAATTGTTTTGATGTTGATACCTTCAGTTTGAAACACGGTAAACATTTGTGAATGCAATTCTTGATAACTTGTTTTGCTCTGGGGATCCAATAATGCTGGCGCAATGATGCAGTTAACATTTGCGGACCAGCATGAAGTAGCTTGAGATGTTCAGAATTGATAATCGATTTAGTACGATCATGATTTGGTGGCAGAATAAGTGGATGTTGTTATCGTATGGAAGTTCTGAATTATTTAGTCTCCCACCGACTCGCAGGAACTTTTCATCGTCTAAAAATGGATGAAGATTTAACAGTAAGCTTTTCTTTGAAACTTGACCGTTGTCTTGAAGCTCTTGTATTTCACGAAGGTAAACATCTTTTTGCACACATTTAATGCAAATTTTGATAGCAGATTGCAGCTCCTCAGCAGATAGCACACCTAACTTTCTTGACATCGAATTCTTACAATTGAAGTTGAATCGCAAACAATACGCAACTACATGTGTCAGTCTCGAGAGTGACGAGTATTTGGAAATAATCTCGGTTGTTACAGTATTAGTAACTAACATGGTGTTGACAATTCTACGTTTTTTGGATATGGAATTGTCAGCACTGTTCAATGATGGGACGGATGAGGGCCACGATATAGTAGGTTGCTGTAGCCAGTCAGGTCCATGCCACCATATATCAAGTTGTTTAAGTGTTTTAGGATCGGTTCCTCTTGAAATAAGGTCTGCTGGATTGTGTTTTGAAATTACATGTTTCCAATCCTTAACATTAGTATATTCTTGAATTTTGGATACTCTGTTCGCAACAAATGTTTCCCATCGATTTGAAGACGAGGATAACCAAAATAGAACAATGGTTGAATCCGTCCAAAGATGTGTGCTGTCAATCTTAAGGTTCAAGATTGGTAGTGTTTTCTGTACCAGTTGCGCTTGTAACAATGCGCCACAAAGTTCTAAACGGGTCAGAGTTACCTTTTTTATAGGTGCTACTCTTGATTTTGAGCACAGTAGATGAATACTAACTTCATTTTGAACATTGACCGACCAGAGATATAAACACGATCCATACGCTCGTTCTGATGCATATGAGAAACCATGAATCTGTATGACTATGATTGGTTCTTTGCATAGAACTAATCGGTCAATTTCAATGTTGTTGACAAAAGGAAGTTGTTGGTGAAGCTTGTTCCATTCTATCAATAACTCTTGTGGTAGTCGATCATCCCCGTCTAGTTTATGAAGCCATAACTTCTGTAGAAATATCTTATGTAAAATCACTATTGGGCTGACGAGACCTAATGGATCAAATATCGACGCAATGATTGATGAAATCTTCCGTTTTGTAACATTCGTGGCAGACACTTGATCGTGCGAATATGAAGAGCTTTTGTTTTGTACGAGAAACTTATCTGACTTCGGATTCCACAATAAACCAAGTGTTTTAACGCTGTCTGTGCGATCAAATTGAAGAGGTAACTGGGTTTTTCTGTACTCTGTAGGTATTGCTTCAAGTAACTCTGGACAGTTTGAACACCATTTTCTGAGTGGGAATCCTCCACTATTATTTTAATAGCATGGTCAGGTCATCTTCAATTTGAAGAGCATCCTGGATATTGTCACAGCCACTGAGCAAGTCATCAGCGTAAAAGTCTCGTCCTAGCACTTCTGTAGCACGAGGATAGCTGCTAGCTTCTTCTTCGGCAAGTTGTTGTAAGCATCGTGTTGCCAAGAAGGGAGCTGAAGCTGTGCCGTAGGTGACTGTTGTGAGCTCGTAACATTTGAGAGATTCTTCAGGCGATGTTCTCCAGAGAATTCTTTGATATCGAGTGTCCCGTGGATCTACGTTGACTTGACGATACATTTTAGCAATGTCAGCAGTAAATGCAATTTGATGTGTTCTAAATCGTACCACGATTGACCACAAGTCTTGTTGAATAGTAGGACCCACCATCAGGATATCATTTAAGGATTTACCGTTCGTGGTTTTGGCTAAAGCGTCAAAAACAACTCGTGTCTTGGTTCTGGTGCTGGAAGCCTTAAACACAGCATGATGAGGCAGATAGTATACATTGTCAGAATGTACACCTGAATCTGTCTGCACTTGTACCATATGGCCTAGCTTTTCGTATTCTTCAAGAAACTTGTTGTATTCCAATCGTAGTTCTGGTTGTTTGTGCAGCCGACCTTCCAAATGTTTAAATCTGTAGCTTGCCTGATCGAATGAGTTACCAAGAGTCTCATGATCTGCCTGGAATGGAAGCCTTACTACAAATCTCCCTTTACTATTCCTTGTCACAGTTTCTTGGAAATGTCGCTCACATATTTGTTCTTCGTTGGTTCTTGGCTTTGAGTGGACTTCCTCAAGTTCCCAGAAACGTTGCAGTTGCCGATCTAGACTGTCATCTGTTTGCAAGAAGTGTGCGGTAACAGATGCAGTAGAGGCATCGCCACATACTTGTTGGAAACGTCCTGCCAGTATCCAACCTAACACTGTATCCTGTAGAATAGGATAATTATTCTCTAATCTTGACTTTCGTCCAGGCCTTAGAAGCTGGAAAAAGAGTTCTGCCCCTATCAAGAGATCAATCCTTCCTGTCTGGAAGAATGTTGGGTCAGCTAAATCGATGTCAGGTATATTCCACTGTTCATGTTCAATCAACATATCTGGCATCTGGCCGGTTATGCGTTGCAGAACCAAACATGACAAGTTAGCATTGAAGTTGCCTACTTTAGATTGCAGTTGGCATTCAACTAAATGCTTTGATTCTGAGGCTACGTTGTTGATACCTCGAATTGAAATGTGGTTCTTATGTTTCTTCAATCCTAATCGCTGAACTAAATCTTCAGTACAAAAGTTAGATTGACTTCCACTGTCTAAAAGAGCTCTACACTCTTGAAACTTGCCATTACAATCTTTTATGAGGACTTTTGCTGTTGATAGTAGAACATGTGATTGGATATCCTTGAATGCACAGCATGCGTTCTGAAACTGGTTTGAACTTCCCTCGTGACCATTATCTGTGTTGTCACATAATGGTGCAGGATTAGATATTCTCTGAACCATGTCAGAAGAACCCACGTTTTCAAGATTAGAATTGTGTAACAGAGTATAATGTTTTTTGCCACACTTTCGGCAACCCTTTGAGTGGCATGACTTGACAACGTGCCCAGTGCGAAGACAGTTGAAGCATAACCTGTTATTTTGTACACAATATTGTTTCTGAGCTAGGCTTAAGTTCCTGAACTCATCACATTTGTACAACGAATGTGATTCATTGCAACACTGACATTTAGGTACAGTTGTGTCTGTAGGCCTAGAAATGTATGCATTATACTTTCTATCGCTTGGATTGAATCTTCCCTTGACTTCAGCAGTAATGAACTTACGATCTGTACAATTACTGTTACTGAAGGGTTGAACGTTTTCTAGAGCTTGTCTCCTGTGTTCAAGAAAAGCGATGAAAACTATCAAGTTGATGGGAATGCTTGATCATTGAGAGTGAGTTTCCCATTCTTTGCGTGTATTACTATTTAAACGGCTGGTGAATAGATGTAACAATATGACTTCTTCCAAAGGTGTTTTCAATACTAAGGGCCTTAAGAGCATTTAGATTACTAGACACTGTGTTGATAAATTGTAACAATTCAGTAGCAGATTCTTTTTGTACTGATTTAATATCGATCAACTCCTTAAGATGTTGAGATGCTATCAGCCTTTATTTTGATACCGATTTTTCAATAATTTCCAAGCCACAGTGTAGTTATTCTCAGTCAGCGGTAAATTTTGAATCAATTCTAATGCTTGTCCTGTTAGAACAGATATCAGATAGTAGTACTTTTCTATAATGGCCACATCGTTGTTGTCGTGAACCATAGCTCTGAAGCTGTCACTAAACGTCAGCCACTTGGTATAAGAGCCGTCAAAACTAGGCAACTTTATAGACGGTAGGTTTAACTTAGTCTTACTAGGCCTGCGAGATGCGCCAACTGCATCATTTGAGGCGTCTAGGTCAACTAAATGTTGTCTAGGTTCTAACAAGCCTGACATAGTTGCTCTAAGGTCATGAACCAGAGTTTCAACGGTGATCCTCTCTCCTTCATGGTCTATGTTTTCATCGTGCAACTCTAGATTGGTTTGGACCTCATCAAACCTTGTCCAGGTTTCCAGTAACTGTTCAAGTCTAATTTGTATCATATTGACATCCTGCGATATGTCGAGACTACTGACAAACGTCTGAAACCGTGAAATGGTAGCTTTATAAATACCTCTTTGCTTGACCCAAAGCTTGATTTGTTTTGTGTCCATGTTGAAAGGCTAAAGTAATAAATAGTTTGTCTGACCTGTTTTCTGCTGGTTGCTGACACTGTCGAAGCAAAGCAAACTCGTGATAAATCTGGCGCGGTTGGACCAATGAATAAAACTGGTAGGCTTATTTAAATGTGGACTGTATATTTCTTCTTTATTTGAATTACTTTAGTTTAAAAACATAGAACACTCATTTTCACATCCATTTCAACTCCATTCGTTGCTAGTGACTACTAAAAATCACATCTAATAACAAAAACATGATGTGAGGCCACAGCCCTCACAATGCATAACAATATTATGCCTTCTAATCTCAAACAAATACCTTTTATAATCAATTTATCATACCATATGCTAGCGTTTTATATTATTACTAATCCTAAATAACATCGTATTGTATTATACCATACTTTTTACTCATTTCATTTTTTCATTTCAATACTCAATTATTCAATTCAAACAACTTCAATTCTCAATACCGATACTAGTATACGGTACTAGTAATATACACATAACTTGATTCACATGAAATACTCATTCTATTTGATTATTCATTTTATATTTAGTAAATTTATAAATTTACCTTGTCCTCCACTACAAACAGTCCCTTATAGATCCGTACTATAGGCCCTACACGAATATTTCTAATTTAATACTAATGCCTAATTATCATAAAACAATAATACATAATCATATCATACCATATGCTAGCGTTTAATATTATTATCCATCCTAATTAACATCGTATTTTATTATATCATATCTATTACTCATTTCATTTTTTCATTTCAATACTCAACAAACAACTTCAATTGTCAATACTAGTTTACCATACAAGTAATACATATTATTTGATTCAAATAAATATGCATTCTATTTTATTATTCATTTTATACCATGTTTTTGCCTTAGGAACTATTCACTCCCTCTTCACGAAGAGGTGTATACTTGCACCATGTATTAGTCTAAGTGAATAAAGATCTACTCTACTCTTCTCTACTCTCTCTACTCTACTCTACTCTACTCTACTCTACTCTACTCTACTCTACTCTACTCTACTCTACTCTACTCTACTCTACTCTACTCTACTCTACTCTACTCTACTCTACTCTACTCTACTCTACTCTACTCTACTCTACTCTACTCTACTCTACTCTACTCTATTCTACTCTATTTATAATTTAATAATGTCAGACTTAGTAACTTATTGGTTACAACGTTCTTCCATTCAGAATAATATAATTGTGTCAACGGTAATAAAATAAAATAATCTATCATCTGTGATTATTGCCTGTGAACATTATCACTGTTCTGATCTCTTGATTCAGTCACGACATCCGGTGTAGGAGATAAGAGTGACCTTCCGGTCAGCCACATCACGCACTGTACGTGTTTCATTCAAGGCTATTCTATGAAGCCTAACTCGCAGATGTTGTTCACCTATTCTAATAAATTAATAAAATTTTGTAGGATGTCCGCTGCAGGGTATGCACATCAGATTTAACCAGTGTGACCCTCTTCCGGTGACTAACTAGGTAGGCCTATATTGCGGATAGGACAATTATTGTGAAGGGATGTCCGAGGGCTATTTAAGAGGACTCAGTCCCTTGCATTCGCATAAACGACTGAGGAAAATCTCGGAAAAACCTTCAGTCAGGATTGCCGGTCTCGACGGGATTCGAAACCCGGGACCTTCCGAATCAGAGTCGAGCGTAGCGCCGAGCCACATGTCGGTACCTGTTCTAATGTGCGTTTGAATAGGGAACCACAAGTCGAACGCGGGAAGCCAGTTCAGTGCATGGGAAGAGAATGTCCCCATAAGAATGGCATTGGGCAATTTTTAAAACGCTTGTATCTTTTGAACGAGAAGTATTTAAGACATCTCATTCACATTACGTTAATCCCCATTCTTTTATTGATGCTTTGATGGATTTAATTTATAAAAGTCGCAACAGAATTTGAATAAACGTTGCGGAAACACATGTATGTTTCGCGTTTTGGAGCGATTCAATAGAAAGAGACGCATGGTAGAAAAGAGAGAGAGGAACCAACGCATGCGCACGGCCGACTGGCGAGGAGCAGCTTTGCACGTACAGCATCCAAGTGCACGGCGAACTCGGCTGTCCGACATGTTTGTTTCTTCGATTCAACAGCCAATCACGGAGGATCGGCGCGCGACGCAGATGAAAAATGCAAACATCATCTTGTTAAACTCGAACTCATTTAAATTCTAAACATGGTATTAGAATTCTACTATATGTGATAGTTGAAGAAAAGAATGGTTAATGACGTAATGTGAATGATATTTCTTAAATACTTCTCGTTCAAAAGATAAAAGCGTTTTAAAAATTGCCCAATGCTATTCTTATGGGGACATTCTCTTGTAATGCACTGAACTCGCTTCCCGCGTTAGACTTGTGGTTCCCTAAGATAACGTTGATATACTTTGACAAAGTAAGATTACCTCAATCTTCCAGTTATCCCATTGTTAGGCCTGAAATAGACGGTTCAATGTTTCACGCTGAGCTTGGCCCAACTCAAATGCGTGTACTTAGGTGTTGGTAATTTCTGCTGAAAGGCTGGTAATATAATTACCAAATTTTGCTTGGATGTTAATTTCGTACTTTTATATTGCCATCCGCAATTGGTTTAAAAAATTAAGCCTTAAAGATCCATTACGAGACATATGTCCAAAACGTGAAAAATGGAAAATCCTAAATATGGATTTCAATTCTGGAAATTTCCACCAAACCGTTAATCTTAGGATAAATCAAATTTAACCTGCGCGTTCACATTAATTTAAACGTTGATATCCGCTATGAATATTTGAGTTTAAAAAAATTGTTTACTAGGAATAAATTCTTGAAGTTGACAAAACGGAGTAGACCTAAATTACAGTGATTTTACTAATTCAAAATTCAAAATCAATGAATTAATTTGGGAATCCGCGTAGTGGATAACATAACATAAGATTTTTTCTTTATTAACGTAAGTATGAAATTTGATAACGGTGTTATAAACCGTTTACCAGAAGAAGAAAAAACAGAAAGCTAGTGCCTGAACTCGTCTCCGCGCCAGCCTCAGCGACTCCTTAAGTTTCCTTGAATTCAAGGATAAAATATAATCAGCCTGAAGGACATACACTATTGTGGTATTTTATTATCTTTGCACATTTGGATTATGTTTTGTCATTGAATTCAAGGAATCTTGAACAAAACAAAACACTCATTATTTGGCAACCACAATATTCTAATGCCGAGATATTTTTGGATGAGCGAAGCGAAGACTTCTTTTTCATTTAACCCGAGAAAAAAACTCAGGTGCTATTTTTTTGTTTTGTTTGTTTGTTGTCTGTTTGTTTGCTCATCGGACAAACAGCATTAATAAATTAGAGAGGACTTTCGAAATCTAACTTAGATCTGCCATGTTTTTAGGTACAAACGAGGAAATATTTCTCATAAATATCGTACTTTGACGATTTTGTACGATTTTTAATGGGATATTTTCGTGACATTTGGCCACCGACCGGGCAAACGGCTTCTCCGTTCTTGATGAAACTTTGTGGGAACTTTGAAATCACTGAACTTAGATATGTTATGATTTTAGGGAAAATCGAAGAAACATTTTCGTATAGAAATCGTACTTTTACGATTTTCCCACCGATTTTTAATGCGAAACTTTCGTGATATTTGGTCCGATTCTGACCAAACGGGTGGGGCACAACGTTCATATTTTATATTACCATTAAAGTATGGTGATGTTGTGCTTTTGAAAGAAAATGTTGAGAAAAGCCAGAATTCATAGAAATAAAGATTTTAATATAAGCCCTTTTACAGGAGTATAAATAATAATAGTAACTATAGAAACTTGACAATAATCACCTACAATGCGTACAAGAAGCCACGAGATATTTCATATCCTATTGTTAATTGTTATTACCATAGCAATAAGTATATACTACTTTATCCTTATTAAATAATAATAATTTTGAAATGGAACTTGAAAAAGTAATGAGGTTCTCACGCATACAAAAAACTTTAGTAATCATTCAGGACATAAATAGTCAACCAAAAAAGCTCATCCGTCAATGCGACTGAAAAAAAGCGTTCGCGAAGCCATGCAGGCAGTATATTTAAAGATACCTACTTGCACTAATAAGTATTTGAAGCAATCATAGAAAGATATACTGGGCCTTTTAGTTTCAATAAAATTCGCAATGATTTACGAAATATAGATAATATAAGTAGGGCCCAAAATGAATTAAAGGTATTTTTTACGGAACAAGGTTCAATAAGTCGAAGTATGTAATGATATATCGACAAATATGAAGTGACATAGCTCAAAGGTAGTAAGCTGGACACATTATTATTTCAAATGTCAAAATAATATCCCCCACAAATACAAAAATTTGTACAAGTTTTCGGCTGTGAATGCTGTGAGTATAGAAGTTTGAGTAAAGCTTTTCATTCTTTCTCCCTAGTTTCGCATTGAAAAGAAGTAAGATCATTTCGCCTGTTGACGAGCGCCAAGCCAACCATTTTCGTGGTAAAAAAGTAAAATTTTTAAACTCAAAATCATAAAAAATTGCTTGGCCACTGAATTTGGTTCATTACGACAACTCTAAAAAGTCAATGGCCATGCATTTTTTTATGGTGTTAAATTTAATTTTTTCCTTTTTTGACCACGAAAATGGTTGGCTTGGCGCTCGTCAACAGGCGAAATGATCTTACTTCATTTCAATGCGAAACTATGGAGAAAGAATGAAATGCTTGGCTCAACTTCTATATCTCACAGCATTCACAGCCGAAGACTTTGGAAGGTGAGCTTGGCTGCCGTTTTTTTTTTTTTACAATTTTTTGTATTTGGGGGGGTTATAGTTAACTTGGAATGTGTTATTTTTTACCTGTTACAAAAAATCCCCCCACCCCAACCCCCTTCCATCATAAAATAAAATCTACCTAATTTCACGTACACATATTATATTATCTACTAATGATGAAGCTCATAATTGTGTAACGTGTACGTCACTCACAATCTGAAATTAAATTAATTCTGAAAGGCGTGATGTGTGATCAAATATATTTCAAACATACAAGCATACAATAGAGTTGTAAAACTACATCTAAGAGGGTAGAGGGTTGTGAAGGTCTAAAGGATCCTAATATTGACATTTTGAAGTGAAGAACTCATTAAAAGCTTCAGGCAGGATTGCTTAAAGCGGGAATCAACCAACAAGCAACCCGAGTCTGACTCTGATGAGTTACACACATGAGCTACGTCTGCCAGAAGTAGAAGGTTACTATATTATAGAGTCAATGTCATGAGAGGTATGTTTGCCATGTTATCTTTTAATTAAACGATTACAGGTGGCTACTTATGTACACCTAAAGTAGACATAATATTGTTATCTGTGGGAATTTTGTTGTTATCAATAAAAATAAGACTATTAAAATTAAAACTTCACATCAGTTAATCACATAAATTAGACGGGCAATATCAATTTCTGCATACAACATCGGACCTACTTTAAGTATGTAAATATTCTATACAAAGCAGGGTTGGTTGGGATATTACGCTTTAATAAAAGTCAACATTTTTTAAGGGTTCTGTACGTGGCGACAGATAAAGTTCATTTATAATAATAGTTTACCAGTGTTGCAAATTATAAAAACTTTTTATTGGAAGAAAAACATACAAATGTGTGTAAACGTATAATTATTTATTTGTTTGTTAACGTTGATACTAATTTACAAGGGAGGACAACAATAATACAAATAAAACATAAATAAATAAATATAAAATTAAAATCCATAGAATGTTGCTCGTGGTCTCCTCTCTGCTGTTATGCGCCGGTGCCAATGTCTGGCGGTCGGGTAGAAAAAAGTGGAACCCTCCCCGATCGTGTATGATACATTATGCACACGCTGGCCGCAACCTCTTTAACCCGACACCTTAGAATTGGACAAATGCCTCCAAGGTTACTTTAGAATGTAAAACAATGTAAAATAACCAAGTTGGTTTGTGCAAGCTAAGCTGGCAAATTCACATAATCATGCTTGTTCCTCAGATTTGCAGACAGTACAGCGGCCCACCTGGCCTACCCTAAGACGCAAGACCAGGCAGATGCGCTGTGGGGTATCATGAGCCGATACAATGTCAGCCAGGTCCACGCCGGCTTTCACGACCAGTTCGTAGAGGGCGAGTATTAAACACCTAAAGGCAGGCTGATAACGGAGACTACCTTCAACAAGTGGTCGTCTGGCTCGGGGCCCCATTCACCAATGGGGGATTGGAAATTGGAGGATAAATGATTAAAAATATAATCTTGTTCTACATAGGGTACACACTTCCTTCCAAGCATTCCCCAGTAGGTGACGATAATATCGTGCATGGATTCATTATAAAACTATACTTTCCATCTCCCTTCACATTTCCCATCACTTCACTTCTCATACCATTACCAAACAATTCGTCTGACGACGAAAGTCAACTTGCCCTGGATAAAACATTTTATGAGAGACTTTCATCCGTTTCCTGACGAATATAACTTTTCCCGCTTGTAAACTCGCAAATCACGCTGGAATAAGGACTGACACTCTTTTTAATTCTGGGGATTTTTCAATGATATTGACTTGAATCAATTCTCCGTCTAGTTAGTAGACTCCGGTTTCCGTTGTTATGTTCTCGTCTTTTCAGCGACAAATTTCTACAAACGAGCTACGAGATAACGTGGAATAATTCAAACACCACGAAAAAATCCCGTTTTGACGCTCATTTCCGGATGAAACGAATTGCAAAAACGGAAATTAGGAAAACCTTTTACTCTTGGCCAGTTTTAGTCCACTATGAACTGGATTCTGAAAATATATTGTTATATAATATTTCGATGTTGTCGATTTAAGAAATTCACCAAAACGACAGTTTTCACAAACTTCAGTATCAAAATGCATTAAATAAATCGTGTTAAATCTCATTTTAAACTATAATAAGATATATTTTATTATTGTAAGTTTAGTTTAAGTATAACGCTATAGTATGTGGTCAAAAATAGTTTTTTGTGGGTATTAACCATTTAATATCTTTTCATAAACTCATGTTCAAATTTAGCTAGATGTTCACACAACGGTGACATCATTTTGTGGTATTTCTTAATATTGATCCCTATAAGCCTACTATATCTATTAAACTGAATGTCTATTGCCGTTATCACCCATTGACGTGTATTTTTACATTTAAAACCCAAGATAAGGTACAAGATTAGATATCGTTGTTATAGTTGCCTAGTTCCTTGCAATATTTTAGTTGATAGAGGTGTCTCGATTATCATACAGAGGAGTGGATTCATAAAACCGTGTTTTATAGTCTCGAATAAATAATACTTTATCTAATCGAGTAGAACGCCTGTGGATGTACAGATCGGCTCAACAAGGCTTGTTTGCTATAGCCTAGTGATTTAGTAACTCTACAACAAAATGGTATAGAGAATATAAGCATTCGTGGAAGTTAATACTCAAAAACAGTGTTATACATTGAATTAGCTTAGAGAAAAGTCAATACTTTGCGGAGTGTGCGTAAAGATGTAGAAAATAAAATGATGTTTTAATTGTGACTAGAGTGACAAGTGAGTCACTGATGCAACAGAGACAAGATGACGTGTCGTGACTTGACTGGCGCCCTCTTGAAGATTGTTCCACAACTCGTCACCGACGCTGCCTATACAACCTGGGTGAGTTCAACTATTAAAGACCGTCTAGGATAACTTATGATGTTACCATTGAGTATAGAACCTTCAGCTAAAGGTTCTATACTCAATGATGTTACAGGGGTGGAAACAGGAAGGAAAGGGGGGTGGGGAGCTCCCCAATGACAATGAATATCCAATTTCAATTTTCATACACTGATGGATTTTCTAATTTCGAGTTTCATTTACATAAAATACATATTGTAATTGTATTACATGTTTAACCATTACATGTGTATACTATATGTGTAACTTTAATTAATAAAAATTTAACAATGAAACATTAATATTATAGTAAACTAGTTCTTTCTTGAAAACCGTTTGCAAGAAATTCTACATTAAAAAAATTAAAATTAAAAAATTATATTTAGAGTCTACCCACTCAGTTATATAACTGATTTTCAGTGGGAGACAGTAAATCAAAGCGTCAACCATGTAGGCCCCGACGCAATCGACGAGTGAGCGATAACCAACCAAAGATCGATATGTTTTCATAGCAAATGTAGCAATCAGTGGTATGGACAGTGCGAACACCCGCGGATCAACACCAGAATCAACAAGGCCGATTCAGAACAACTCTGAATTTTATTATGTGCTTCGTTGCTAGGACGGCTCCAAAGTCACCGTTTACAAACTCCTAAGACAAGAAATGATGGACTGAAGTTAAAAAAAACTTCTGACTTTGACGGGAATCGAACCCTGGACCTTCTGCATTGGAAGCAGATACGCTAACAACAAGACCAACGAGCCACACAAAGTAGATATTTTGGTTTAAAAACAAAAAGTCACCAAACTCAATTTCAACATAAATATATTTCTAAATACATAATAAATATATTTTTCTTAACGGTTCAATAGTTAAATAATATGTATAACACGACTTAGTTAATGTATTGTGAGAACTTGGATTCACGAAGAAAGGGCCCTCAGAGTGCAATTTATTTGACATCACAAAATGGTTTACAAAGGAGTTCATTGATTTTAATATCATGCGTGTAGGAAGGCGGGCGGGATTGTGGAATACCCTCCTCTTCACTTATCTTGTAACCACCACTTTAGAATGCTAGACATCTAGTCACGGGCTT
>JAMZAV010009565.1:0-22336 GCA_024449915.1 Sweltsa coloradensis | reverse complement strand
GGCGACAACAACACAACATACTGTTAGCAAGCAAGCTTTCTCACGTAACTAGGCTGGATGAAGGCTGAGCCGCCATGCCCACCCCTCCCTGGCGACAACAACACAACATACTGTTAGCAAGCAAGCTTTCTCACGTAACTAGGCTGGATGAGAGGCTCGTTTACAATCACATAACACGTTAATAATAAGCATACTTTTGTTAGAAGTAGGGCTATGTGTCAATTCTTAGGGCCTACGGAGTTGATGTGTAGGCGACCAATCTAGGACCACGTGTTCTGCCGTATCTTTATAAAAGTCTCTTCTTTTCCTGTCGTTAATATTGGGGTTCGACTTCGATTGTACTTGGCCCTAGTTCGATAAATTTTCCGTCGTTCCTTAAGAAACATGTAAGGGTTGACACTCGGAAACGGGCTGTGATTTGCTAAATCAACGTAACGTACGGAAAAGTTCAGATTGCACTTCTTCATACGTTACTTGCGTTGCGTCAGCACTCGTTAAATGAATGGATGTAAACTTCACCATTGTTTCGAAGGGTTTCAACTTTCTTTCGTTAATTTTAAACGTGTTGTTATGTGATTGTAAACGAGCCTGTAGGGCTGGGAGAGTTAGAGTTGTGCAAGCCCTAGGAGGCCAACAAGGGGGGCGTGAGTAGCGATGTGCGGTTACTTGACATGTCGAGCACTTGGGGGTTAATCCTAGTCAAACACCCTCGATTTCCCGATCGAAGTGTCCCGATTTTCGAGTAACAACAAAATATATTGAGGGGATGGTGGAGGTGCCGGTCCAGGATTTATATAATTTTTTGGTGGAGGTGCCGGTCCAGACAAGTTTTAATTTAAAGCCAAGAAAAATTACCATTCTATGAAAATTCAGACAGTAAAAAGTGAATTAAGAGTACATTTAATTATGCATTTTTATTTTTAACACACAGTTTTATAATGGGTGTATTTGCAGTACCCTACCCGACCCGACTGTCAAAACCTCTACCCGCACAGTTCTAGTCGTGAGGCGCTTGAAGTAACAGATGATTTACAGAGTCACGTGCACCATCTATCTTTATTGGATGAGCGTAGCGAGCGAAGCGAAGATTCCATTTCACTACACTGGAGAAAAAAATCCGGAATGTTTTTTTTCTTTTTCTTTTCTTTTTTTTTTGTATTTTTGTCTGTTTGTTAGCACGATTCCGGCTAAACCGATACTCCGATTGCGATGAAATTTTATTGAGACCTTCGAAATCTCTGAACTTAGAACTGCCACGTTTTTGAGCACAATCGAAAAAACAATTCCCATAAAAATCGCAATTTTACGATTTTTTTCGATTTTTAAAAAATTTCTTCGATTTATAATACCTACACGCTTTGTCCGATTGTAATGATTTTTTCACAGAACCTTTACTTTTATGAATTTATATATTCGTGGAAAATTTAAGCGCAATCAAATAATTATTTCTCATAAAAATCGCAATTTTACGGGGTTTTTCTTTTTTGGATGAGCGTAGCGAGCGTAGCGAGCGAAGCGAAGATCCCTTTTCACTACACTGGAGAAAAAAATCCGGAGTGTTTTTTTTTTTTTTTTTTTTTTTTTTCTTTCTTTCTTTCTGTATTTTTGTCTGTCTGTTAACACGATTCCGGCTAAACCGATACTCCGATTGCGATGAAATTTTATGGAGGCCTTCGAAATCTCTGAACTAAGAATTGCCACGTTTTTGAGCGCAATCTAAAAATTATTTCTCATGAAAATCGCAATTTTACGATTTTTTTCGATTTTTAAAAAATTTCTTCGACTTATAACTCCTACATGCTTTATCTGATTGTAATGATTTTTTCACAGAACCTTAATTTTATGAATTGATATATTCGTGTGAAATTTGAGCGTTATCAAATAATTATTTCTCATGATAATCGCAATTTTACGATTTTTTTAATTTCTTCTGCTTATAACACCTACATGCTTTATCAGATTATAATGATTTTTTCACAGAACCTTAATTTTAAGAATTAATATATTCGTGTAAAATTTGTGCGCAATCGAATAATTATTTCTTATGAAAATTTCAATATTACGATTTTTTCCTTTTTTAAAATTACGATTAATTTAAAAAAAAAAAAGTTAATTTTTTATTTAATTTGATTTAATTTAAAAAAAATTCAACAAAGTTCTGATTTTTTCACAGAACAACAGAAAATCCGCAAAACACATGGCAGCTCAATTCACCAATTACGCTCATCCAACAACGCGGCGGGACTTAAGCGTTTTCCTAGTTTAGAACAATTCTTTGACAAATAACACCTACATTCTTTATCCGATTGTAATGATTTTTTCACAGAACCTTAATTTTATGAATTCATATATTCGTGTAAAATTTGAACACAATCGAATAATTATTTCTTATGGAAATCGAAATTTTACGATTTTTTTCTTTTTTAAAATTACGATTAATTAAAAAAAATTAAAAATTAAAGTTTATTTTTTATTTATTTTAAATTATTTTTAAAAAATCATCAACTTAGTAATGATTTTTTCACAGAACAGAAAATTCACATAACACATGGCAGCTCAATGCACCAATTACGCTCATCCAACAACGCGGCGGGACTTAAGCGTTTTCCTAGTTTGTATAAACTCGGGTGTGTGGTAGACTGCATGACTGTGTGGGAGACGCACTCCGCCACACACCTGAGCATCATGGCATCCTTCCTTTCTTCCATAATGCTTTGGGCGCTATTTAGATGTATTTAGATCTATTTAGATGAGTGTAATCTCGATTAAATTGAATTGTTTCTTCTATATCAATATTCATCTTTTGTATGAATGTTGGAGAGTAACGTTATATAATGATTTATTGGATGAGCGAAGCGAAGACTTCAATTTCACTGACCCCCCAAAAAATTTAGCTCCAATGTTTTTTATTTTTTTTGTATTTTTGTCTGTTTGTTAGCAGGATTCCGGGCAAACGGCATAAGCGATCTTGATGAAAATTGTAGGGGACCTTCGAAATCTCTAAACTTAGAAGTGTATTGTTTTTGGGTACAATCGAGGAAATATTTCTTATGAATATCGTTCTTTTAAGATTTTTTTCTGTTTTTAATGCGATATTTTCGTGTCATTTAGGCCGATTCTGACCAAACGGCTGACCAAACGGGGGAGCTACAACGTTCATATTATACGTGGACATTAAAGTTATGGTGATGTAGTACCTTTTAAATTAATAAAAAGTTGAAAAAATTAGCCAGAATCCATAGAAAAAAGCTTTTAATATAAGTTTAGTGCGATATTTTCGTGCCATTTGGGCCGATTATGACCAAACGGGTTGGGCTACAACTTCATATTATCATGGACATTAAGGTTACGGTGATGTAGTACCCTTTGAAAGAAAAAGTTGAAAAAGTTTGCCAGAATCCATAGAAATAAAGCTTTAAATATAAGTTTTTTTACGGTAAATAATAACATTTGACAAGTAACAATAGAAACTTGACAACAATCACCTACAATGCATAGGCAGCAAAGCAAAACACTTACAGAAGTAAAGATATCCCACGCAAACTAAAAACTTAAAAAAAGATCATCCATCAACGCGGCGGGACTTTAGCGTTTTCCTAGTATTTTAATAAGAAAATAACATTTTTGAATTGTTAACTTCTCTCTAACTGTAATCGAATGCAATGATTGGATGAGCGTAGCGAACGAAGCGAGCGAAGCGAAGATTCCATTTCACTACACTGGAGAAAAAAATCCGGAATGTTTTTTTCTTTTTTTCTTTTCTTTTTTTTGTATTTTTTTGTCTGTTTGTTAGCACGATTCCGGCTAAACCGATACTCCAATTGCGATGAAATTTTATGGAAGTCTTCGAAATCTCTGAACTTAGAACTGCCACGTTTTTGAGCACAATCGAAAAATTATTTCTCATGAAAATCACAATTTTACGATTTTTTTCGATTTTTTTAAAATTTCTTCGACTTACAACACCTACATGCTTTGTCCGATTGTAATGATTTTTTCACAGAACCTTAATTTTATGAAATTTATATATTCGTGTAAAATTTGTGCGCAATCGAATAATTATTTCTTATGAAAATTTCAATATTACGATTTTTCCTTTTTTAAAATTACGATTAATTTAAAAAAAAAATTAAGTTAATTTTTTATTTAATTTAATTTTAAAAATATCTTCAACTTAGTAATGATTTTTTCACAGAACAACAGAAAATTCGCGTAACACATGGCAGCTCAATGCACCAATTACGCTCATCCAACAACGCGGCGGGACTTATGCGTTTTCCTAGTATTTTAACATCTAGTGGGAAGTTAAATCTCGTTGAATCAATTGTATAAAGCACAGCCTCCTAGATGCTACTCGTGGCTCCTCGGGAGTAGCTATAGGAGGCAGTGGTTGTAGGGAGTTCAATGCGCGAGGATGGCGGAGCTGTGAGTTGAGCACCTCACGATGACATAGTGTTTTAATAAGGCGATACAATGAGGAAAGGAGACGACGTAAAATATGTATCCGCGGCTTACGGAAACTACTAATAATTCAAGTGAATTAGCCACAGAATGTCTGATACAGTGGCCTTCAACCTGAAGCTGGACTGGCCGACAAGCTCTGCCCAGTAAGATATTGGTTTACAAACAGTATGCGTAGCGTTTACCAAGGTTTCGAATAAAACCTGAAGTCCTTGTGCAATTACTCTTTGCACACGCGTGATGTGCGCGGGTAGACTTCAAGCCGAACCGCTGCGTGATGCGAGGGCCAAGACGCGTCCTTGTTGTCATCTACGTTAACACCGGTTGATACGACACTATATCACCACTTTGTGCAAGACCTCGTGCAAGACATCACTGCTTGGGAAACCATATTTATGTTGCGCGTATCGTGTTATAAGACATGGTAGGCACATCGCACAGTCCTTGCTGCAGCTAGAACCTCGCCTTGTGACACTTATGACGTCATAGCATTAGTCACCATACGTGTGCGGCTCGTATTCCACATGCATTATACTCTTGTTACCTTCCTCGTCCGTGCAAGGACTTGCACCGCCCCTCAATGCAGCTGGAGCCACTGAACTCTCAGTGCTATATGAACATCTTTGTCAGCCCAGCAAGCACAAACATGTTCACAATGTTCATCATCGGTCTCTGATTTGCTACAAGGTTTCGAACAAGTCTTACGCACTATGAAAGACTGGAATGGCTGTGCCAGTCTGCTCGAAATATCGTCACTATATGGTGCTGAGAAACGTCATTTAGCATTTTTACTTCCCGATCACATACATTTATGTAAATACTGTTTTATAAGCTGTACGTGGTTTCGGCGTATGGAGTAGTCTATGAACAATATTATATCACTTTGCCAGGAAAAGCTAACGGCTTCAGCTACAGTGCGGACTGTTTCTACTTTTAATGATATCACTCCGCCTGCAAAGCTTATGTCTTCATCATCTGTGTGCGAACTATTTCCACGAGTGGGAGCATTCTTTCTTCCTCGTGAGCCACATTGTTTGCATAAACCCACTGCCATATTTGTCGTCTCGTTCTGGCGTCATCCAACACTAATAGATCTCATTATACTTCCTCTGTAAGGCAAGGGTAGGGCAACATGTCTGCACTGACGTCAATGTCTGTGTTTGGGATGTTATTATTACCATTCCTAGTGAGTGACTTACTTTATGAAACATGCCCACAACAATCACCGTCGTTTAGCAACCACTTGACTAGCAACGTGATAACCTGGAGTAGATTGATCAACCAGTGTTTACTACGCATGCAGGTGCGCGCGCCTTCTGCCTAATTAGGCTTGAGGATATGTGAGACAAAGAGCAGAGATCTATATTTATGTTGGGCTGCGCAACTATTCTAAGATTTCTTCATATATGAAGTTAAGGTTTAGCAATGTTTTATGAACAAGCAGCAACTATAATCATGGTTAAATATGCGTTGAATGTGAGTGTAGAGATCTGTATTGACTCAACAGTTCCTAAAAGTGGGTGATGCACAAAAAATATCAATCTATTTCACTTTAAATTTAGGTTTAGGAAAATTGTACTGTACGTCCAATTTAAATATGAAACAATCATGTTGGAACGGACTCAATAACTTGGTGTTATCTCTCGCACGAGAACCTATAATAAACTACGCGTGTGCATGATGTAGGTCGACCTCACGTGCGATCCTATAACTCAGACACCCCTCGCGCAAAGCCCGGCTCGTTATCCGTGACTTGGAGGGTGGTTGAATGTTCTTCTCTCGACTTAGGCTTCTTTTATACCCTTATTTCGCAAGGGTGGACTCTATAGAGCACAGTACACATCAGATCCACTCGGAGTAACCCTCTCACAGAGAGACCCTCATGTTTGGTGGAGGCGCCGGGTCCGGCCTGTGATAAATTTTAATTTTAAATGGGTATTTAACCGCTAAACTCAAAAAATATATTTCATTCAGGCTAACTAGTAATGAATTTAGCAATCAACAGAAAAATTATTGGGGCTATTTTGTCCTCCCAAAAAATTGTCAAACATGACATTTTTCGAACTAGGTCCCATCGGCAAAAATCTCCCATAAGAAATAACATGGGGACGATCTTTATGCTGGATTAATGGATTTTGATCCAAAAAAATATTGGCCATTATTGACGTACTCTACACCCTTTTCTGTATATTCTCTATATTTTGTTTTGTAATTTGGGCAAGTAGTTCGGTCAAAATATGCTGATCACCAAGATGGGGTGTGATTTTGGAATGCATATTTTTGCGTGTTTGAGGGTATATTTGGGCACAGTTTCAAGACACGATGTAAGAAATTGTCGTTTTAGATTGGTACTATGCTCTAGTATCTATGTGGACCAAAAAAGAAGCAGATTATAGCCGATTTAAGAAATTTCCCAAAATACCAATTTTCTCAAATTTCTGGATCAAAAAAATTAAAAATTCGTGTTAAATCACAGTTACAAGATATTTTTTAACTGTCATTTAAGTGTAGTATTGTGCTATAGATCATGCGGTAAAAAAAATTTTTTTGAGTTAATAGCCCCTAGGGTACCTTAGCCCTTTCGAGTCGTTTTTTTAAAATTATTATTTACAATGCGGTATAGAACTGTTTACTATAGAAAGTACATTGAAACACTTAAATAAGTTTGCAATATAGAAAACATTTCATCGATTTTTTTCCATTGTGGTGTAGTATAGTGTGCAAAACACCATTGTGACCGCCGACAATCTACCGAAAAGTGTTTTAGTTTAGCTTAGATGGCTGGAAAGGAATAGGAAGGAGGTTCCCAACCGTGGGATTGTTGTTGGGTGGAGTCAAGGTCGCCACCTGTCACTCTGCCCCCTGACGTCACACTCACAGCTAGAGTGCCACTGTCATGGCCGGACGCCTCTAATTACTACCTCTCACGCCATCACTGGCTCGAGACTCGGCCACGTTGACGGATGAGCGGGAACAACATCACACGGATCACAAGGTATTCTTTAATAATGCCAATATCACTTCGTCCAGAGGAAATTCAACCCTTAAGAGGTCATACCAACAAATTTGATTTTCATATACTATTTAAAACGTATTTTTAAATTTGAGTGTTGAATTTCTGACACAACTTTAGGTAGAGCCACGAAGTTTTGCTCGAAAATTCGCAATTTTTAGCGTGTTTGTATTCTGCGCATCTGTTTCACGTGTCATTTATTATAACTTATCAATTTCATGGTCAATAAGTATTTTATATTTTTCTTTTTTCAACTATTAATAATATGGAGTATGATATGATTATGCCTATTGGCTGCTGCAAGATGTAATTGTGTTCTATGATTACTTATATTTATTCAATCATCATGACGACACCAATCTCACTCAAACTGTTTTGTAAGAAATTATTTTGATTGATAAAAAAAGTCTATTCGAAGGAAATAGATCCTGCGATGTTTTTAATATTGGCAATGCATCCACGAACTAAATGATGTTAGGGTAGGTATACCGGCAGATCAAGATACCACGCTGCCTCTCCTGAGTGATGTAAGCTCGCGGATTGTGTATTCACAGCCGTGTTTGAAATGTGTCCGGGACTTTAAGGTGACCTGTGTCCGGGACTTTACCTTGAGCGCTGAGAAAACAATGGCAGAGTTTGCGAAGAAACTATTAAATCAACGGGCATTGTATTTCCTTGCAACACGCGGAGCGGACGCCCCTAGTCGTATAGGGCGTTCCTGCATTCCGCTGCAGCCCGACCTTCGTTGCGAGATCTTCTGCCACCACGGTCGCCCTTCCTCAATGCGTTCAGATGATCTTTGCAACAAGATGTTTTTTTGTATTTTCATTGAACAATAAAATCATCATCAACATTAAGCAAAGAAAAAGTAAACATATAACCGTTTTATAAATATTTGTGTTAAGGGGGGTCACAGTAACCGGGTGCATTTCGGCTGCTCCTCTGTCTACCTCACGTCCGAGGAAAGCAGATGAGATACCGGAAATCAAATTGAGGGACTTTCTTGGTTGTTATGTGCACTAAAACAAATCATACACTGATTTACCAACTTGTTCTTGGAATCTCTAACGTTCGTTGGATTGGATTCTAGTTAGATGCGATGCGAAATCTTGACCCTTGACGGGGTTGTCACTCTCCTCTTTGTCGGCCGAGTCGTTGGAATCACCCGCCTCACATTAATATTAGCCTGCAGTGCTCGGTACATTCCAGTATGATAGATAGATAGATAGATATTTTTATTCACTTAGACTAGTACAGTGTACAAGTATAACTCTTTGCAGAGAAAGTGAATAGTCTATAATTAATAATTAATAATAAAAGTGATAGTAATTATAATGATATACACAGTGTTAGAAGAAAGAATAGTTGAATATAAAGCATAAATGATAATTGATATGGATATTGATATTGATATGTATGATGATTGATAATATTGATATATATATATATGATGATTCATTAATTGATTAATAATGATAAACACAGTGTTTATGTTAAAGTAGAGTAGATGCAAAACAATAGCATGCGCTACTATAGATTAAGAACTCATATATAATAAAGAAAAGTTGGATATAAAGCAATTTTTGATGTGATATTGTGATAATAATTGCTGATGGCACAGAAAACAGCAATGATGTACAGGAGAATGTGTCTAGTATATATATGATGATTGATTGATTGATTGATTAGTGTTTATGGTAAAGTAGAGTAGATGCAAAATATGCCCTACTAGATTAAGAATTCATATAGAATAAAGAAAAATTGGATATAAAGCAATAATTGATATGATATTGTGATAAGAAAAAAGTACAGTAGAATGTGTCTATAATATATAATTGATATATATATATATATGTGTGTGTGTGTGTGTGATGATTGATTGATTAGTGTTTATGTTAAAGTAAAGTAGATGCAAAATAATAGAATGCCCTACTAGATTAAGAATTCATATAGAATAAAATAAAGAAAAGTTGGATATAAAGCAATATTGATGTGATATTGTGATGAGAATTGCTGATGGCACAGAAAACAGCAATTGGAGGATGTACAGCAGAATGTGTCTTATATACCTGCACAATCCAAGGAAGCGTTGCGACACTCGTACTGCGCAAAGCGACGTTTTATATTATTTACACATCGGTGTTGAATATTCCGCGCCAGACTCGTAGGAGCATGAATAACACACTCCCTGTGTGTAATACATACACTACACTGTGCACCTAGTAATTAGTTACAAGGTAGATAGGCGAATACACAACACAGATCAGCATTGAAGACGCTTACGAGTAGAACGCCAAGGCAACATGAACACATTTCATATATAGCAACAACCTTAGATTTAGATCGTCAATATGAAATATTGAGTACTGAGTAGGTAGGTATATAAATAATGTGCATGTCACTTATGTTTCCGTAAACACGTTCCTCGTCTGGGCCCGGGGAAGAATTAGTCCCAGAGATGGCTCTGCTTATCGTAAAAGGCGAGGAAAGAGACAAAGTCTATCTCGCAAACATCAGCTAGTATAAGTAGGGGAGAATATTACTCCTGAAAACTAGAGGCGAGCTCTGTCGGTCGTCGTCGAGGACCTCTCCCCCTTCTCTTGACGACCTCCCCGATGACGACGACCATGACAACAAGAACTATGGCAGACGATGACGACCGCGACGTGAGTACTCCCCCTTTCCTCCCCCTACCCGTGGCTGATTCTGACCAGAATGGGATTTCCTCTCATGTCCCCTAGGCTAGAGTGGTGCATTATTTCCTAACGGTTGACGCGCCCTTATAAAACAAATAAACTCAAACTTAAAGCCATCAACACGTGTCGTGTCGCTTGTCGAACACAAAGACAATCATAATTTCTCATTCAAACAATATTGTTTAACAACACTGTACATTGTTCATGCAAATGAAATAGAAACGTCAAACGTTATTATAGTAGATAAAAAAATGTTAGTATAAGTTATCTCCTCTGGCTTATTATGCTAGAGGTGAGGGTGATTAGGGCGATGAAGAAGTCGGAATCAGTTGTATCAACCCTCTCTCACTTTCCTTATTTCTTTCGTCGTATTTTAACGAGTTTTTGTGATATAGCTATTTACATTTCGTATGGTATAAATTACACCAATGCATGGGTTGAAGATTTGCTACCCATACTTCGGTAAAGCCGTGAATCATCCCGGTCGGAACCTCGTAGCCTCAGGGCTGCAGGTTACGTAACCTGCCGGTAGGTACACGCTAAATTAATTGAGTGGTTTGTTTCACTCAATACGCCGAGCGGATGGTCACTTCACTCGTTTTGAGTGTTCGTCACTCATTTTTAACTGGAATTGTCACTCGATGTATTGGGTGATCATTATTTAGCTCAAATGTGCTGAGTGACCATGTGACATCGCTCTTTAGTTAGCGATTTTGAGCGATGCATAAAGCTTGTTCAAGGGATTAGTGTTGAGATTTATCTAAGCGATGAATGGGGCTTCTCCTTATTGTATGTCTACTGTATTGTCCTGATCGGTGCCAAGTCTAGGGGATGAATAGCAGAGATTTTACCGGCGACGTTTCAAACATGTCACTGGTAATAATTGCTTGTCATGTACTCATGACAAAGAACGAGGTAGGGCATTCATATATATCAACAGTCCTCTGAACACGTCCAGCATCGTCGAAACCAACTAACTCGCCAGTGTCTGTTAGTTCGTGACCGTGTGCGCATTGCCATTTGCCAGTGTAAGTCTTCAAGGAAAAATAGTTATTACTGGTGTAGTGATGAAGTGTGCAACGTTCTAATAGGAAGGGCATTTCTGCGGAAAACGCCGCAAAGTAAAAGGTAGGGCCTAATTGTCGACATCTGTTGTACTTCTATATGCACGAAGAGTTCATTGTGCTTTCATTGTTTAAGTTGAAAACAACATAATATATCCTGTGTAGGCCTAGATAAAACTTAATGGAAATTATTATATGCATGCCTTTTCATGGGCGTCCACAGTGAGGTGAGAGAACGCAGTCGTCCATCTACATATCAATGTGATGTTTGCATACAGCTGCTATAATACTATTTTGTAGTTTAATGATATTGACCTATTAACATGAGTTGAAAATAACATAATATATCATGTGTACCTATATGCAATACGTATACTGAATTTAAATGCTACTTGAGCGATTTATCTCCCTTTCCCTCCCACCGCTACTTTTTGATTGAATTGCGATATTTTTTAGGGAAGTTAGTTTGTCTCAATTTTGAGTGATTTTCGCTTCTATTTGAGTTATAAATAGCCTAAATAGAGAGTATCGTTGAAGCCAAAATATCGCTATTATTTGAGTGAATTTCGATCTTTTATAAGCGATTATCACCCTTATTTCAGAGTGAAAATTTCGCTCTAAAATTGAGTGGAATTATTTCACTCAATTCTAGGAGTGGTGGTCACTCAGAAAGAGTGGTGCAAATACAAGCTAAAAAAGGAGCGAAATTTCACTCGATTTGAGTGTTTTTCCGCTCTTTTAATTTAGAGTGTATTGACATTACTGAACCAGAAGATGACCCGCCCAATCGTATAACCGCCTCGTCATCCAAACACTGCTTTCCTGCGAGGAATTCCTTACATAAGGACATGCTTTCAGCTAAATAGAAATAATATCATTAAGGTGATGACCACAATGTTTGAATGTGGCAAGTGCGTTCAAGTTATTCGGAAACTATATTTGTTGGTGCTTTCAGTGTCCAAACTGTATATAATAATATGTAGGCCTCATGTATTAACTATATCATCCTCTGCGGGAGTGATCCGGGTTGATTGCGTGTCCGCCACTGGAGGGGGCGATGTGGCCGCCAGTGGCGTAGGAATAGGGTGGACATGGGGTTGGGGGCCCCCTCCGAGGAGGAGAAGTAAAAGCTAATTTGTAACAAGCAAATGTAATAAACAAAACATCATTGAAGAAGAATACAACAATAAACTTAACTACCATGCGTTGATCTCTTTGGTGACGAAATCGGCTGAAAATCATAAAAAATAAAAAAATAAAATTGAAAATGGTGGAGGTGCCGTGTCATGAATTTACTCCCATTCTGTGGAGCTAGATACTCCCCCTTACTCCCAGGGTCACCAAATACATTCTGTATCACTTGTTGAAGGGCAATACCAACAAACAAACGCATCTCATGTTCGGTTTTAATCGTGAGATGTGACACACGGACGGAAGGACAGCTAAGAGCGATGCTTATACTGGGAGAAAAACAACGCACTTCTTTGTGGTAAACACCGTCTTTCTAGCACTGGTGATTGCGGAGCGGGTGTGTTCTAACCTGATGTTCACTTCAAAATATGCTGGCTGGTCGTTGGGTTCCTGTCTTCGTCCCGCTATCCTGTAATAGCTCGCGTACACAGGGACAAAACGGGAGTAAACACGATGCTCAAAATTTAAATTATATAGACTAGCTCACTGATTAAAGGCGTACATTAATCGACATATTAGTATGGGCCCTCTGAGATGTCTGGCCGGCAGCTCTAGCTACGCCACTGGTGGCGGGCACCTTGAAGCTAGCCGCCACTGCCGAATGCTCTTCCGATACAAGGTGGAGTCAAACCAGTCAAAGAAGTTTAGAAGGGCGTACACGAAATGCAACGTTCTTCTGTCAACATTCTGCTGACAGGCATGGGCGGAGGAATAACATACTTCAATGTATAACATGTTTCGTAATGTTTAACTGTGAAGAAAAGAAACGTGTTCAAATAGAACGAAATATCACAACTTTTGCTTTCTCTGTTAAAGTTGTTTGAAGGCCAAAGGTTAACGCGATGGAAATATAGTATTGACCAGTAAGGCGCCATCATCGAAAGCATTATTATTTTATCACAATCCTATAACCGTATTTGGACAGATTTGTTTTCCGTCTTTTACATAAACAAAATACACCTTAGAACAAAATGGCGCAATAATAACACCTGTAATTTAATATCCTTGAAAGTGTGAAATTTTGGTTAATTTACGTATGAAGTGAAAGACAATCGTATTGAATTCACTGATATGTGCGTCTAGTTGCACTTCCAAAATAAGCCTATGTAAGTTTCTCTTTGGTTATTGAATGTATTAGAACTTTGTAATTTGTACTTTTGTTCTGTTATTTTATCTACAACCAATTTAAAGGGGTATTTAACCGCTTAACTCAAAAAATATATTTCATTCAGGCTAACTAGTAATGAATTTAGCAATTAACAGAAAAAAATTTGGGGCCACCATGACCTCCCAAAAAATTGTCAAACATGACATTTTTTCGAGCTAGGTCCCATCGGCAAAAATCTCCCATAAGAAATAACATGGGGACGATCTTTATTCCCCGTGACCTTGGAGGATTTTGATCCAAAAAAATATTGGCCATTATTGACGCACTCGACAGTGTTTTCTGTAAATTCTCTTTATTTTGTTTTGTAATTTGGGCAAGTAGTTCGATTAAAATATGCTGATTACCAAGACGGGGTGTGATTTTGGAATGCATATTTTTGCGTGTTTGAGGGTATATTTGGGCACAGTTTCAAGACACGATGTTATAAAGGAAAATTTTAGATTGGTACTATGCTCTAGTATCTATGTTGACCAAGAAAGAAGCAGGTTAAAGTCGATTTTGGAAATTTTCCAAAACACCAATTTTCGCCAATTTCTGGATCAAAAAAATTGAAAAAATCGTGTTTATTCACAGTTACAAGATATGATTTTTTAAACGGTCATTTAAGTCTATTGTGCTATAGATCACGTGGTAAAAAATAATTTTTGGGGTTTATAGCCCCTTTAAATATTTTTTATTATAAGTTTATCTTAATGGTCTTAATGGTATCTTACATAGCAGTCAATCCCCCCTATAACTGAGGTTCTTCTACCATGCTCCCCCGCCAACGCAAGAAGCCCCGTCTCGTCTTGTGCACCACGGTATTAGAGGCTGATGATGATACAATCAAGACGGGAGTACACCTACACTACACTCATCCTCAAGGTCCGATATAATTGATCTCAACAGGTACAGAGATGGCTCTCTCCCCTCAACTCGAGAGCTTGAGGCATAGTTCTGACAATCTTTGGGCGCCATATACCATTTTTAACATAGCTCTGATAGGCGGGGAGAAATAAATCAAGTATTTTTCATCGCCTGCATGGTAATAGAGCCCACGTTCGATTGATGCAGTGCAACTTTGAGAAATCTTTACTTGAGTACTTGCTTGACAAAATGATGTCTTTAGATGGCGCCATGATAAGTTAGGCGCACCGGCTGTGAAGTCATCTGCATTTCTATAGTCACTGCCTCCTAGATGCTAACTCGTGGCTCCTCGTACGAGTAGCATCTAGAAGGCAGTGTATAAAGTATTCGATTGTGTTTCACCCAGGATGATAGTTACAGAATCATCACGACTGTTACCTAACAACGATAGAGGTTGCCTCCTGGAGGTTCACGCGATACACTCGGGAGGTCATCGGTTCGATGCCGGGCACCTGCACTCCTCACTGAAGGGGTTTCAAGGTTGTCCACAGTAAGTCAGAGTCCTATGAACTATACTCGAGGGGGGTTCTCTCCCCACACCAAGTAAAACAGATAAGAATCAGTCACGCGCGACAAACAAGTTGTCCCTTATGGCAGGTTACCACGGAATAAACATTATTTACTAGGAAAACGCTTAAGTCCCGCCGCGTTGTTGGATGAGCGTAATTGGTGCATTGAGCTGCCATGTGTTATGCGGATTTTCTGTTCTTTTGTGAAAAAATCATTACTTTGCTGAAGATTTTTTAAAATTAAATTAAATTAAATTAAAAATTAACTTTTAATTTTTAATTTTTTAATTAATCGTAATTTTAAAAAGGAAAAAAACTGTAATATTGAAATTTCTCTATAAGAAATAATTTTTCGATTGTGCACAAATTTTACACGAATATATAAATTCATAAAATTAAGGTTCTGTGAAAAAATTATTATAATCGGATAAAGCATGTAGGTGTTATTTGCCGAAGAAATTAAAAAATTCGTAAAATTGCGATTTTCATGAGAAATAATTTTTCGATTACGCTCAAATTTCACAGGAATATATCAATTCAAAGTTAAGGTTCTGTGAAAAAATCATTACAATCGGATAAAGCACGTAGGTACGTAGCAAGTCGAAGAAATTTTAAAAAAAGAAAAAAGCGTGAAATTGCGATTTTCATGAGAAATAATTTTTCGATTGCGCTCAAAAACGTGGCAGTTCTTAGTTCAGAGATTTCGAAGGCCTCCATAAAATTTCATCGCAATCGGTGTATCGGTTTAGCCGGAATCGTGTTAACAGACAGACAAAAATACAAAAAGAAGAAAAAAAAAAAAATCCGGATTTTTTTCTCCAATGTAGTGAAATGGAATCTTCGCTTCGCTCGCTAAACTTATCCAATAAAAAAAAATTAACTTAATTAATTTAATTAATCGTAATTTTTAAAAAAGAAAAAATCGTAAAATTGCAATTTTCAAAAGAAATAATTTTTTAATTACGCTCAAATTTCACACGAATATCTTAATTCATAAAATTAAGGTTCTGTGAAAAAATCATTACAATCGAATAAAGCATGTAGGTGTTATAAGTCGAAGAACTTTTTTTTAAATCGAAAAAAATCGTAAAATTGCGTTTTTTACGAGAAAAAAATTCCCGATTGCGTTCAAAAACGTGGCAGTTCTAAGTTCAGAGATTTCGAAGGCCTCCATAAAATTTCATAGTAATTGGAGTATCGGTCTAGCCGGAATCGTGTTAACAGACAGACAAAAATACAAAAAAATAAAATAAAAAAAAACAAAACATTCCGGATTTTTTTCTCCAGTCTAGTGAAATGGAATCTTCGCTTCGCTCGCTACGCTCATCCAAAAAATTCTCATGTCTTTCATGTCACGTTCAGAATCAACTTCTGCGAAAGTCAGTTCTGACGACAAGGTAACAAATTACCATACGGTTCTAGCAAAGAACAAGATGTTTTTCACGAGCAAATGATCTGTTACCGGGTACTCAACACATGGCTCGCTCACTCGTCTAACAACGACTTTGGCGTTTTCCTAGAAAAAGGTGAGTATAAATTCTCTTAAACCATTCTTATAGCTTGGAAAGAATTTTCAAGAGAAAGTACCTCTCCAACGCTCTAGTTATAATGTTTAAAAACTTTTCGCAAAATAATTACAAAATTACCATCAAGAAATTCAGAATGTATCTGCACACTTGACGCTGTTTATTATGCACGTCGCAATAGCCTCGCTCCTTGTCATACCCCATGAATGGCGAGTGCGCGTGTTGCTGCGTGTGAGCTGCCAGCAGCTTCTCGGAAACAGAGCCTAGGATGGAGTGGGTGGATCAGGTGATTGGATTGCGAACCTGCGCTGGCTGGTGCTGTTCCTAGATGTCGACCTTGGCTAGCCTACCTTGCTTACACCGAGCTCCAGTGGCGTAACTACGGGGGGATGGCGAGAGGGGGTGACGGGGGCACAAGTTTTAGTTGATAAGAGATTATTGAGATGTTATAGTGAGATATTTTCTTCGTTTGCAATTTTTTTCATTCGTCTTTATTAGGTTTTGGTAAAACGAAAGAACTCCAATCACGCTCTAAGAATAAAACTAGGAAAACGCTTTAGTCCCGCCGCGTTGTTGGATGAGCGTAATTGGTGCATTGAGCTGCCATGTGTTATGCGGATTTTCTGTTGTTCTGTGAAAAAATCAGAACTTTGTTGAAATTTTTTTTTAAATTAAATCAAATTAAATAAAAAATTACCTTATTTTTTTTAATTAATCGTAATTTTAAAAAAGGAAAAAATCGTAATATTGAAATTTTCATTAGAAATAATTATTCGATTGCGTACAAATTTTACACGAATATATTAATTCATAAAATTAAGGTTCTGTGAAAAAATCATTATAATCGGATAAAGCATGTAGGTGTTATAAGCCGAAGAAATGAAAAAATTCGTAAAATTGCGATTTTCATGAGAAATAATTATTTGATTACGCATTTCACACGAATATATCAATTCATAAAATTAAGGTTCTGTGAAAAAATCATTACAATCGGATAAAGCATGTAGGAGTTATAAGTCGAAGAAATTTTTAAAAAATAGAAAAAAATCGTAAAATTACAATTTTCATGAGAAATAATTTTTCAATTGCGCTAAAAAACGTGGCAGTTCTAAGTTCAGAGATTTCGAAGGTCTCCATAAAATTTTATCGCAATTGGAGTATCGGTTTAGCAGGAATCGTGTTAACAGACAGACAAAAATACAAAAAGAAAGAAAAAAAACATTCCGGATTTTTTCTCCAGTGTAGTAGAATGGAATCTTCGCTTCGCTCGCTACGCTCATCCAAAAACGACCCACGTTGTTCATAATCATGTACTTTACACAACAATAGGAAAGACAGGATAACGAAAAAGATAGCGTATATAAGTGACAAATTATTTTTTGATGACACCACTGACTGAGCCCACAACCCACATACCCCTGTCACTTGTCGGGCTGACCATTGAACTTTTGAGGTTACAAAAATATTCGCCCCTCCCACCCCACCCCCCGCAAAAACACGGGTTAGTTAGGCCATTGGCCATAACTCTCTTGCGTCCACCTCCAGACTTATGCAATATCCACAGATGCTAGTTGCTTCATTATCTACGCGCGAAAATCATGTCAAAGTCGGTCTCGCGCGCGTCCATACAGAAAGCTGGGCTGTTCGCAAGGTCGCAGAGAATCGTATAGCTTTACAAGACCGAATACTAGATGGCTGATTTGCAAATAGTGTTGGGAAAGAAATTCAAATCATACGTCTCAAGAAGAATTGTGTAATGAACAACAATAACACTGATTGATGGTAGAGTCGTTAGAGGTGTGTACGTATTACAAGTGTGAACCTTCAAGTATAATTATATAATACAACACCATCAAGAGTCCGAGCAGTAACCCACCATCATACGGTTCGTACCGTGTGGGTTGCCGTCAGGAATGAGCAGTCTTGGGCACGTTCCTCCCCAAAAAAAGGGAACTTAAGTTACTTCTGCCTGAAAATAACTGAAACGTTTCTCGTTCCTTAAAAAAAAGGAACTGCGACGTTCCTCGTTCCTCAAAAGGACATTGTGTGACCATACAGCAATGGTCAAACTAATCTCCCACCAGAGTGCAGAACGATCGTCGTTTGGTCACCGCCATGAGTACAATACGGTACAATGTTGACCAACCACCACACCCGATCATGCGATCCTGGCGGAGAATCCTGGCGAACCAGCTTGGCATTGCCCTATCCCGGACTCCTAGGTCGTGAGATCGTTTCCGTTCATCTACGGTCAATAGGGCACTTGTTGCTGTCGCCTGGCATCATCGCGTCATCCTGCGATGACTGACGAGGGACTAGACTTAACCAGAGAATGAATCGCGTGTTTCGTCAGCTCGTGTTCGGATTTCTGGCCATGACTTCTTATATAGTTAATTCCTCCTAATTAGAAATCCCAAATATCACTGCGTACGTGTTAATAATGAATGTTTTTCCCTGTACACAGTTCTCGGAATGAATACTTGTCGGTAATGAGAGGAGAGAAGGCCTAAGTTACATAAGAGCGGCTCGGCTGTGGCCTAGCGCTGCGTGTCAGGCTTCTCATGCGAGGGTTATTAGCATACCTGGGGTGTCCACCAACAACGAGAAGCGTCATTACAAGTAAAACCCGAGACACATTACTAACAGTTGCGTCAAGTAAGTTGTGGTGCTAGTGTATCGTAATACTCTTTACTAACTGAAAAATCAGGGTATGAATTGACGGGGGGTTGGGGGGATTCCCCCCTGGTAATTTCATCCCTGGCTCTGTTTTACTGAAAGTTATCCCCGCCGGGGATGGCTAAATCCCCACCTCTGGATACCCATCTCATCTCATATCACATAATAGGTTAAAACTATTACACATATAAATCATTAGACTTTTCAATGGAAATACTGATTTTTATTTAAAAATGTGATATTTCGACTACTTTTCAGCAGTCTTTATCAAACAATACAATGCAATTATATGTTAACATCTATAGTAGGCTAGATCCCAGTCCCCTATACGTCCGCACAGGACTCATTGGACAACCATTCAATCTATGAGTCAAGATTTGGTATTGTTTGATAAAGACTGCTGAAAAGTAGTCGAAATATCACATTTTTGAAAGTCTAATGATTTATATGTGTAACGTTACCACCTGTTATATAGTTTCAATTTTTTTAAGGTTAAAACAAAAAAAAAAAAAAAAATGGTGAAAGGTTGAAATACGAGAATAAAATATATTATCTTAATGACTATCATTTAATCTTCCCTACCAAAATATACCTCAGATCGCTTCTAAGGCCATCTCGAAAGGGGGGGGGGGGGCTTTGGAGGCTTTTGGCGCTTTGTCCCCCAGACCCCTTCCCACGCAGATACCTTTGTGTATTTAAAACGCAGAAACTTTACTTGCCCCCCCCCCTCTCTCTGCCAAGCCGCCAATTCGCATATCGTACCCTGAACTGATTGAATAGTTTGAAACTTTCAGTCTCCTGTTATGAAAATAAGTCAGTAAAAATAACAAATTGCTTGATTGTAGTTACTAATGATTGAAAGTCTACTGGAAACAACTTGAGCGACAACAATGTGTGGAATGTGGTCCAGCTGGATGCTGCGGTGAAAGCTCTCATCACATCACCGACACGTGAACGTTGACGTATTGTGTACATTACGTGAGTTGCCCAATGACAACACCTCTCGGCATGATGTCATAATAACACGGTTTATTACCTACCTACCTCATAAGAACTAATCAATGGTGCATATGTAATCAACTAACATGATGATGTGTAGCTCTGAAGGAATTCGAATTAATTTATTAGTTAGGGTTTCACTTGTTGTCGGGTGTTCAACCTAGGCCTACATTCCGATACCTCGAGGGCCCTTCTATGCAGGTGTTAGGTCGTAAAGTCTCGCCGCGCACAGTATAGTATATGACTGCCGGTTCCCGCGTCAAATAAAACTCATGACAAGTGCATCGCAGCAGCGGTAATGTATGTAGATTGTAAAGAGCCTCTGCCGTCGAATCAAGCAATCGATTGGTCGGGCCTGCCTGTAGTTGCGCCATGCATGCACCACACCTTGACCCGCTGCTGGCCGGAGTATCTATCTATCGCAACCGAGCACAGAGCGACAGATGGCGGCCTAATATGGGCAACACACCTTGGCCATCTCCGACGCCGGCGCGGTCTACGAGCTCTCTGGTGTGGCGAGCTCTGGTGTGGCAAGCTCTTTGGAGCAGGAGTTGGCAAGCTCTCTGGTGTGACAAGCTCTTTGGAGCAGGAGTTGGCAAGTTCTCTGGTGTGACAAGCTCTTTGGAGCAGGAGTTGGCAAGTTCTCTGGTGTGACAAGCTCTTTGGAGCAGGAGTTGGCAAGTTCTCTGGTGTGACAAGCTCTTTGGAGCAGCAATTGGGTGCTACAACCAACGATGTTGCTACAACCTTACTGGGCCTAGTTCTTCATTGCACTCTTTGAAGTTAGTTCTGCAAAACTATTCGAAAACATTGAATGTCGCCACTTTGATACGAGAATCAACGATCGAAGCGAATAAACAGTCTTCATACACACACCCTCACACTTCTCTGTGGTCAGTCTCATTCTATGAACGTCCAGCACCAGAAGACAATGCATGTTCCTCTTCCACGTTGCTCACATAACACTCGTGAAATGTTAATTGCCATTTCCATATCTGGAGCCGCCTTAGAATGTTTATGTATCGCACTTAATTTAAATCTCTGGTCGTGTTGTCACCATCATTATTATTAGGTTGGCAGCGGGCAGCCATTACGCCGGCCGGATTAGCATACAATGAGGCTCGCTTCATATTCAGCTCGTGAATCAACTCCGAGATACATCTTACCAGGAAAGTGCTATTCTTGGATCGCGTTGACAGATGAGCGTGAACCGGTGTGTTCTGCTGATCATCTCAGTGTTTCCCTCAGTTCAGTCATAATTAATTGAGATTCTTGATTCTTACCAATCAGTATCAATCGATTGATACTTATCTGCGGCACTACACCACAACCTAATCTGTACTAAATTTATCTTTCGCTATCTGAAAATAGTTTTAAAATTTTTTAAAATTACAAATGAGAATAAAATCTAAACAATACTCGGATATACCTTGATGTAATCCAATAATGTATGTTTGTATGTTTGGAAACTACCGTATGACTTAAAACTTTGTTGTAGAGGCATTAATTTCAACAAGATGAAACTTTACCCCCTAAGGTACTTTATGTTTGTGGGAGGGAGAAATGCTATATACAAATGCTATTGTTTGAAATGAAAGTGCCATAAATTTAATTTTAATACGTATTTTTCTTTGCTCTTTATATTTGCGTTATTATATTTGTAATTAATTAATCTTTTAATTCATTAATACATACACCAGAAATTATTCGGGGCGCAGTTGGAGATAACTATATCATTCACCTTGAAGATATTGTTTCAACATGACGGTTTCATATTCCCAATGTTGGCAACTCTTGTCTAGGTTTTCACACATGTTATTATTCTAGCCATGAGCGAACATGGACACGTGCATTGCATGGCGCTCAACACCGTCCTAGATACACGTGAATCATCGGCTGAGATACCCAGTCCTGGCGCATATATGGCCAGATCAAGCTCGCTGCTGACTTCACTGCCAACACCACTATCCACACTCTAGGAGATTTTGTTTCATTTATTTGTCGTCCAATCACCAATGAAATCGCTAGCAATAAAATTTTAAAAAAAATTGTATTTAGAGTCTACCCACTCAGTTATAACTGATTTTCAGTGGGGACATTAATCAAAGCGACTAAAAATCAACCCGG
>JAMZAV010009564.1:0-25405 GCA_024449915.1 Sweltsa coloradensis | reverse complement strand
GGGAGACCGAAAGTCCGATTGGAAGCATAATACGGGATGATTCGGATTTTCGGCCGAGAAATCTGTGTCAGTTTTCATTTTGAACAGCTTCACAGTTGGGGCCGACAACCTGGAACGATTGGGATCATTTACACACACTAGGAAATTGTCTTTTAAGTTTTATGCACTTATTTAGGTAGGGCCTACAATGTAGTGCTAAAAATTCATGTTTGAATTCCAAAAATGTAATTGAAAGGAATTTAATACAGAGTATTGTACCCAAAGTTTCTAAGAGGACTTCAACGTGAGATTGAAACCTAGCTCAAGCTGAACAGAAATGTGAATTATGAGGGTTTACTGTAAATTGAAATGAAATGGTGCACGATACAAAAATTTAACATACCAGTAACTTTATTGACTAGCACCTTTTTAAATCCAGGGCCAGACATGGCTAAAGGAGGTAAAACCTAGTTTTGTCAAGTGAATCATCTGCTTAAATCTGTCTGTAAACTAACACAGCAGACAATACATTTTGCCATCAACAAAATAAGTTCATTAATTTTGGCATTTCTACCACACATCATTCACACCTGACTGATGATTCATCAAACCAGTTTCTTCTTTACAATAAGATAGTCGCAATCTAGTTACCTGAGATAGATTCATATTCTTTCCCTTGTCTTCTATCAGCGCCTCGTGAACGATACGTCTCCCGGTCTCCGCGTCCACATCCACCGCCGCTTCCGATTGGTGGTGACTGTTCTTCTTGTTGGGCGTCTTCTTCGAATTGGACGATTTATTTGTCTTTGCCGACGCCAGGAGAACCGTGGTGCAGTTGTTGAGGATGAGTCTGCCCTCGCACGTGTCTTCCGATACGTCCTTGCTGAGGGTCATCAGGCAAAGAGTTCTCCGTTCTGTGCGTACTTGGCGGTGCTGGTTGCCATGCCATTCGGGGGGGGTAGGTAACAGGGGGCCCAGGCGTATGGGGGACGTCAGGTTTGTAGCAACCTGCTTTAAAACCCCATCACCTTTACAAGAAAAAAAGGGGCCCTTTCTCTTTCTACTAGAAAAGATTTTTGTGAGGCTAACTTTGGGGCCCAAAAATCTACCAGTATGTAGCTGACCTAAAAAATTCCCCTAAAAAAATTTTAAAAATTGTTACATTATTTATGAATCCCAAAATTGATTTTAAAATACAAAATTGTTTGATTGACACATAAATAAAAAAGGGGGCAAAATTAATTAAGATGCATTTTGGTTACATGCTTGTATTAGCCATCTTTTTCCCACAAAAAAGTAGTTCAGGGCATTGGGGGTGCTGGGTAGTTGTTCCTCGTAAGCCTTTTGAAACATAATGAACATGGGGTTGGGTTTAAAATTATTAATGGGGCCCTACACTTTTTTTTAAATTTAAACTTTTTTGATAAATGATCTTATGGGGTTTAAAACTCTGGGAATTAATGTAGACCAAATTTTTGAAGTGAGTATTTTTCATTTTTCTAGACTCGAAGGCCAGGTGATTATTTGTTTTTTCTTTTGGACTGTGATTTTAAACCGTATAAATAAAAACACATGAGAAGAAGGTTTGGGACACAATCCCGGGAATTTTCAATTGAATAAGGGAAAAAGGGGTTTAATTAGGTAGAGAAGACCTCAAACCGGTTGCAAGACCAAGTGAAAAATGGAAACCGCAGTGGGCAGGGGTTTGAAAAGAAGAAAGAGATTGGGGGGTGAAAAAAGTTTATTGAGGGAATATATTGAGATAAGAGAATGATTTAGAGAATTTTTGTTGAGCTTGGCAATCTAGTACTGATTCTTTTAATCCCCAAAAGATTAAAAATTGACATTTTTAATTTTTTCTTTTTTACCCATTTTAAATTATATTGAAATACAGTGTGGGGGTCTATCTTCCTTTAAATTTTTTTACTAAAAGTAAGAATTTGGGGTTTTTCCGATTTTTAACCGTTTTAACCAAGCCCCCCCCCCCCCCCCAAAAAAAAAAAAAAAATTAAAAAAAAAATTTTTATAACGTAAAAAAAAACATAAAAATAATTACAGGCCCCGGGCCCCCGGGCCACTTTTTTAAATGAAACGTATTTCGCATACATTTGTAGGCTTTTCCCTTACGAGTGATGCAAAAAAAGATAGATTGGGACTTTCGACATTTGGGGAATCAGTGTCATGGGGCAAAAGGGAGTTTCATTGGGTCGGGTGTGCGTCGGGCGCATCCCGGTAACGTCAGGGGGCATTTGACATATAAGGTCAGTGTGCGTTGCGCCCCTTTCGCGGTGCGCATACGATCCAACCATCTCCCACACAGCTGTTAAAAAGTTTTCGTTGGGGAACTAGATGAAATCAGGGTTTCAAACCGATTCACGAAATTCGTAATCACGACGCATTAAATTTGGGTTATTCCGGGGTTTTTTCTTTTTTCTTTCCCAAAATTATCTTGTGCGAAGCTTCAGCGGGGGCCCATAGAAGTGAGGGTTTTCCCACATGAGAAAGAGAGCTGGGCCTGGGCCTATTTTTTTGCTTTTTGGGCCCTTTGGGCCTCTGCGTCGATTTTTGGGCCCTAACAAAAAGTTTTTTTTACGACATGTAGGCCAAAATTGTGTACGGTGTTTGTAAACTTGATTTACAACCCAAAATTAAAAATCATTTGGTATCCCCTGTACCAAAGATTAGTCCATTTGGGGAAAAAGGGTTCCCCTTTTAGGGGAATTCGCCCTGCGCTTTTTTGAGAGTTTTTTTTTTCTAAAGTTCCCAACACAGTAAAAAATTTTTCCCCAGCGGGGGAGACCCTCTCTTTTTAAACTTCTGAAATGATTTTCGCAACCTGGGTTTCCCGGTTGCCGAGCCCTGCACAAAGTGTTGGGCCCCCCCACCACTCCAGATGACAAAGGCGTCGGGGGGGGTTGGGGCGTTTTTTGCCAAGTCAGCTGCAACTTTCCCTTTTAAAAGGGCCCGATCGTAAACCGCCCCACCACACTTGGGGTTTTTGGCAGGCTGGTTTTATTTTTTCCCCCCTCCCCCGAATAGGCTTGGGTTCAGAGATTTCTTCCCTTTTTCGCGGATCTTTTTTGGGGGGGTTTTTTGAAAAAACCCCAATTACAGGGGGGGTTTGAAATTTTAAACCGTTAGGTTTAATTGTCGCCAAAAGAGGAAAAAATTGTGGATTTAAAAACTTTTAAAAAAATGGGCCCTTTAATAAAAAATTTTAAAAAAAAAAAGCATAAAAGGTCTAGAGTCAAAATCTTATTCGGGGGGGGGGGGGGGGGGAGCGCTCCCCCCAAACCGGCCATATCCCCCATGCTGGGGGAAAGTCAAAACGGAATATACTAACATAAAAAAGGCCCTACACCAAAAAAAAAAAAAACAGCGTTTTTTTCCCAATAACAAATAAAAAAACAATTTAAGAAATAATTCTTTCCATTTTTAAATTTAGCCCACTCAAACGACGAGCATATTATGTGAAAAACGGGTCATTGCACAAGGGGTTTATAGAACAAATTTCCGAGTATAGGATGCGTCCCGACCGAAAGGCTAAAAATAATATTTTAAAGAAAGCTAATTACATCTCTTTGTTTTTGATCGCATTAACAAAAAAAACTGAAGTTGTAGGGTTTGTATGTATCAATAGCATTGTTTGTCGAGCAAATTTTAATCGAAATTTTTAATGATTATGTTTTTTGGCTTTCTTGTTGTATATTATGGAATTTGTACTCGCTTTTTTTTCTACCGGGGTAAAAAGGGTCCCAAACAACCCTTTTCAAGTCACAAACAAAAAAATTTGGAGACTTTGGGCGCCAAACTTTTTTGGGGGCCCCGGGAGGAGAAAAAAGAAACCCCTCGGAATTGGTGTGAAAATCGTTTTAAAATTCCCTATTGAAAATTTTTTAGTAAAAAGGGTTTTTTTTTGAAAGGGCCCCAGAAAAAAACGTGGGCTATTTTAAAAAATTCAAAATTTTTTCAGTACGGTATGAATTCAAACGTTTTTCCCACACAAATTCCGTATTTATGATTTATAAAATTTATAATTTTCAGTATGAATGGCAAAAGCGCCGCGGGGGGGGGGGGGTTTCCTGACCCCCGGCAAGGGGCCACTTTATGCCCCCCCCCCCCCCCCCCCCCCAACCCCACTAAACCTATTTTCCCTTTTTCCCCGGGGGCCCCCTAATAAAAACCGTATCTTAATTACAAATTTTATTTTTGGGGCAATATGATAGGGCCTATTAACTTTTTTTTTTTAAAATTTCTGCGTTCAAACCCCACTTAAATAAAAATTTTATTTTTGAGGAGATATGAGACTTAAATTTTTTCCCTGCGGGCACAGAAAATGTATTGTTACTTCTTACTGGATCCTGAAGCGATCCCCCCTCACACAATCAAACGTACCGGTATCGGCCCGTTCCGTTTCAGACCCTACCAGGGGGTCGGCAGTGTAAAGGGAAACCCTTTTCTTTGCAAAACCCAGTGAATAAGCTGATAATATGTTTCCAATCCTACCCAAAAATGCGATTTAAGGTTATTTTATTTATCTCCCTTATTTTTTCTGCAATTTTGTTTGGGGCCCAAGCGGGAAAAAGGGGCGGTCCATAGGGGGTGCCCCGGGGGGGGGGGGGTTTAACCCAAAGTTTTTTTTTTAGGGGAGTATTTTTGGGGTCCGTACGCACGAGCCAGTGGCGCCCGGGAAAAAGGGGGGGGGGGGCCAAGGGGGGCTTTGGGCCCCTTTTAAATTTTTATCCAAATGGGAGGGGGCCAAATTTTTTAGAGTTGAAAAATCAAGTTTTTCTACTTTTATTTTTTGGGAAAGCAACGTCGGATGATCCTGACAACAATTCATTTCAAGGAAGAAACAACCCAATAGCCGGAATGTTACTTTGGGGCGGACGTACCCCGTGCCGGGAACCGTCTATCTATCCGACTATAAAAAGGGACCCCTTATGCCGGTCACTCCCCAAAAGTGGACACGGGACTCGGGACTCACGTCTAATCCAAACATCCCTTTGAATGATTTGCTAGAGTTTTTGGCAGTTTGAAAGTTGGGATTTGGTTCGCTTGTATCGCACCTTTTAGGGCGTTCTGTAATTTTTGGGGGGTGGGTTTTAGTGACTTTGATTTTGAAAAAAGGGGCAAGGGGGAAAAAGATTATTCCTCTTAGAGTGTAAAAAGTGTATTGGGGAAGTTTGAAAAGGGTAAAGTAAAGTGTAAGTGGTTTTTGGTAGTTTTTCGTTTTTAAAATAGTTTTAAACGGTTAAAGATTAAATTGATATCGGTTTTAAAATATGAAACGTAAATTTACAAAAAACCTTCAGTTAGTATTTTTTTTTTTATAAAAGGGGGGAAAAAAAAAAAATAGGGTTTGCCTTTTATGCTTCTTTCATTACAAAAAAAAATGATGTAATTTTTTAAAAAATAGGCCACTTCGTTTTTTTTTTGAGGGTTTTTTAGATCGCAGTAGTTGGTATTTAAAACATCGTTTACAGAGTCCGAGGCACTTTAAAAACAAAAAAAAAAAATAAAAACGACTTTTTTCGTTTTCCACGTCCACAACTAATTTTGTTCAAACCCTTACAACACGAGCAAACTTTCAAGGGACTAATCACTCCCCCAAACGCCTCGCCTTTTTTAAAAAATGTTACCCAAAAGAAACTATAAAGGGGGGGTTTTCATTTTTTTGAAAATACGATAAAAATTTTCATTTAAAAATTTTTTTGTTTAAAAAAGAAAAAAAATTAAAAAAAGAAAAATATTATTTTTTTATGAAAATAAATTTACCCCTACGTGAGTTTTTTCCCGATTTAGAAATTAAAGAAAAAAAAAGATATCATTTAAATTTTCCCGAACCCTTTTACCTACCTTTTTCTCTCTTTCCTCTCATTTTTAAAAATTTTAAATATTAGGGGTAAATTATAGCCATGCTAGTCTCAAAAAAACGGTTTTCCCCCCCCCCACCCCCAACCATTGTTTAAATCTCTGCGCCGCGTAAAAAGACTAATCACCAAAAAAAAATGTAAATTTTTATTCGTTTTAGGGGAAAAGTACCGGTTAAAAAAAATTTATATTTTTTTCATTCATAGTTTTTGCGTCAAAATTTGTACTTTGGAACGGGAAAGGTTTTCATGTCTACCCCTCTCTCTCACTTCCCATCTCGGTGTCAGGAATCAGGATGGGAAAAAAAAATAAAAAACAAAAATAAATCTTTTTTGAAAATTTATTTTTTTACTTTTTTGCAAGCCTATCCCAATCAATACGTAAGCATGATGTCATAAACAATGTTTTTACTCGGGATGATACTGTGACGTTTACCTGTTCTCCGTAATCATTTAAAAGTTTTTTTGGTGTGCGGGAAAAAGAACTGTTTTTTTCCCTAAACCAGTAATTAGCGCGGAGATTGTCTCCAAATTTTAAAAACCCCTCCCTTTTTCACCACGGGAGGGAGCATTGAGTCTCGCAAAAACCCTAGGCCTACAGTAAAAAGTCATTTCACCCCCCGTTTTAGCACATTTTTCATGTCTCTGCGGGTCCATTTCGAAAATTTCCCGGCCCCAAACTGTTTTGTCTCGGGAAAGTAACCGTTAGTCCCAAAATTTGTTTTGCTGAAAGGTCAAGCCAATGTTCGCCCCTACTATCTTCCAAAACCCCCCGCCCGAACAGAACTTTTAACAATCTCAATGTGAATTGTGTGTGTGCGCGTGCCCTGAGCTATACCCTAGCCAAAAAACCCTTTTTGTGAATATCAGAGGGTGCAGCTAGGGTTCCCCCCGGCGCGAGCCCGCCGGGGGCCAAAAACCAAGGGGTTACCCACCCCCTGGCTTTGGGTACCCACCCCCACCAACCCCTTAAAAAAAATAAAAATGTTCAGTAATACAAAATAAATTGTTATTTGTTTTAAATTTACTTGGTTTGCAAAAATGGGGTGAATGGTGTATAGTTTTTCAGTGTTTGGGGAGGAAAGGAAATAAAAGTTCCAAATTCCCAGGGAAAAAAGTTTTTTTTTTTAAAGGGAAACTAAAGGGGGGGGAAATAGTTCCTTTTTTTTCCCGACGGAAAACAAAAAGGGGGGGAACTAGTTCCCCCAAATTTTCCCCGGGAACCCGTAACTTATTTTTTATAAGTTTTCCCTTTTTTTTAAAATTGACTGTACAAATTTAAAGGGAAAGAAAAGTCCAAAAAACATAGTTTACTTTCCAAAATGAAAAGGGGTTTTAAAAAACTCCATTTCCAGGGAAAACTAAAAAATTTGACTCATTGTTCTAAATTTCTTTCATAAACCCCCTCCCTATTCCCCACTCACTGGCAAACCCCCCCTTTCCCCCCTGGGGGTTTCCCCAAACCCCCATTAGTCGCCCTTGCCAGCTTTAAAATTTTACCCTTGAGTTTTGAATATTTTTTTGGGTTGTTGGGGTTGTGTCGTGTTTACCACCCCTTTTTGGTTGCGAAACGTGGAGCAGTGCATCATCAACCCCAAGATCATTCAAAATTTTTTTCACAAGTCGTGAAAGCCACATACCCCATTTCCCTTTTTTAATTTCCCCCAAATTTTTTAAACAGAGGGGTTTAGGGTTCTTTGCAAATATTTGGTTTTTAAATAGAAATTTTTGGGTAACCCCCATTGGGCCCTCTCGAGAAAGATCAAAAAAATGGTTTTTTTATAAAAAAAGGGAAATTTTTGGAACTTGTTCCATTTGGAAAGGAACTTAGGAACGCCCTAGTTTTCCCTTTTTTTAGAGGAAATTTGGGGAAAGGAAAGAGTTTCCCTTTTTTTTATTAGGAACTTAACTGTAACTAGTTCCATTTTTTTTAAAGGGAAATTAAACCAAAAATCTGATAGTTTTTTATAGCAATATCTTGGTATTTTTGGTTTTATAAAAAATCGCTCCTTTTTCGTTTGGAGAGGCTTTGGCCCATCGTAAAATGTACGCGACCAAGAAAATTTCGTTTCCCAAATTTCATTTTTGTGGGTTTTAAAATTTCCCCCTGAAACAAAAAAAACCAATTTTCAAATTGTATATCCCATAATATTTTTTCAGATATTTTTAAAAATATCCCAAATTGAAAAAGATAATTGGTAAAAATTTGTATTAAAATTGAAATAAATAAAAAAATATAGCATATATAGCAAAAACCTTGGAAAGTTTCCTATAAAAAATTTCAAATTTGCAATAAATAAAATTTAGGGGGCCCCCCGGTCTCAGACGCACTACAAGCTATTTTTAAAGGAAAAAAAGGACCCAAAAATTTTCGCCTCCGGCGGTGGGGCTTCGCCCCAGACCCCGTGGGGGCCAGCGGGAAAAAAAAATTCACGGGGGGTGGGTTTTACCACCAAGTATGAAATCGCGGCTCGGCCGGCCCTGGTCCCCCATCAAACCTCGCACCGGGCCCCTGGGTGAATATCCTCATTTTGGTGTCGTAGGTTGTAAAAAATATTTGGAAAACCCCTTCACTTGGGGAAGGGTTTTTAAAAAAAACCCTCGGGGAAACCCGGAAATGAATGATGAAAGAAAGAACCAAAGACAATCCCTGAAGACGAGAGAGTAGCACAAGGGATTGTTTTAGCCGGGGCCCCATAATCACAAGGGCCACCACGCGCGGGCCAAATGGGGGGGGGGGGGGGGGGGGGGGGGGGGGGGGGGTTAATACGCCGTGTGTGTATTGGGCTTTGCCCCAAAAATGGTAAATCTTTGCCTGTAGCCCCAACGTGAAAAAAAGATCGAGGGTCCCGGGAAAAACCCCTTTTTTAAATTTTTGTTGAACAAAGCCCCAAAAATCATTTTTAAAAGTGTAGGACATACACGTTTTTGTGACCGTTTTAAAGGGTTTTGTGTAAATACAAACTTTTGAAATTTACATCCCTATGGTTTTTAAAACCTCCCAAATTTTAAAAACCCTGTGTATAAAAATATTTTGATTACCCATCCCCAATCGTAAAAATTATAAATAAAAAGTAAAATCCAAAGTAATTTAAAGTATAATAATGAAAGAAATAAATGTTTGTTTTTGGGTTTGTAGAAATTTGCTGAGAAGTAAATTTAAAGTAATAGTTATCTTTTGCACCACATTTTTTTTTTAGATCTTCCCAAAAAAAGTGAATGAATTTTTTTAATATTAAAATAATGGGACGGGGCTAAATTTGTCAAGAGCAAACGGGGCATTGTATTTTACTCCTAAAAGTGCGCGGGAAAAATCATGCAAACAACTTTATTAATTTTCAGGTAAAAATTTTTTTGGACACCCCTCGGGCTTTTTAAAAAAAAAAATGGGGCCCCGACTACCGCAAACGTACCTACCCATTACAGTTTTTTGAATGATCAATCAATAATAATTTGGGTTTTTTTTTTTTAATTTTTTTTGGGTTTTGTTTAAAAATGGGCATCTCTATCTGACGGTTTTTGACACATCTTTGAATCCCAAAATCAGGTCTCCGGGCCCCCTTTACCCCTTTCATTGGGCTTGACCTCTCTGGTAGGGCCCCCCCAGACTGATAATTTAAAAATCTAGATGCTGGTTTCCCGGGGGAGGGCCTGGGTATACTGGGTTTTTATTCCCCCCCCCAGTCGGGGCTTTTTTTTTAATGTCGGGAAATTTTTTAAAATTCGGGGAATTTTTGTGTGGTATCGGGGGTGTTTTTACTCGCACATCATATTTTTTATTTCGTTTTTTAAAAATAGGGATTAACCTTAAAAAACAACCTGTTAAAAAAACACCCTGCTTTTGTAAATTTCAGATTTTTCATAGATTGTATTAACAGTTTTCCAATCTTTTTATTTTTATGGCAGAGGGGGCAAGGGTAGGCACTGGGGCCCTAATTTACAATAAACCTTTAGGCGCAAAAAGGGGATCCCAAAAAAACCCAGTGAAAAAAACATGTTTTTTCCTACTTTATAGTTCATATCGTATCACACCCCCGACTTGGGGGTATTTCCCCAAAGGGTGCTATTGGCCAAACAGGAAAAGGCCAAAGGGTTTGATTGGTCGTCTGTTCAAAATACGGCGGGTACAAGACAACCGTTACATGTTCCGTGGGTTGCCGAGGGGCCCATAAAAGAGAAAGAAAGGTTCTAGGGCGAGGGACACCAGTGCGAGTGGAGGGCTACGGTCTCCCCCAGGCGTTGCAGGCAGCCAAAGTAGGGGAAGGAGCTGGAGGGGCGTAGTGCACGGGATATCCGCTAGGTAGTGATGTGACTGGCGGTTGCACTAGCGAATTCTTGCGTTGAGAAGTGTACTTGCTTAACTTCTGTTTATTTTCGCAGAATTTTTAACCGGCGTGAACCATTTCCCCACATGACTAATTTTGCCTGTAAAAGGTACTTGTATTTATTTTCCCTTCACCCATTACATTGTCTTTATATCATGATTTGGGGGTGACTTCCGAACGCGCCCGTAAGATTAAAATTACACTGCCCCCTGGATCCGTAAACGTTCGGATCGAAATCCCAAAAGCAAGTTACAGAAGAGTAGGAGATGGAAAAATGTGTCCTTCTCGGGGAAAACGTCACCTTTTTATTTGGAACGCAGGAGGTCCTCCGAAAAAAAATATTAAAAATTAAGAAGTAATAGTGAAAAAAATGTAGACGTTTACAGTGGTGGAACGGGACAATCTCAACAAGAAAAATGGACAAAGCCATGACAACGGCTAAAAAATATTACTCTCCCTAGACAGAGAAAAATCTTTCAGGCACATAGTTGGGTGGAAAGTGGTCTGACTCTAAATTTAAAATTTTACACAAAAGGGGCAAAAAGAAGAAAAGATAGAGGTGGTACAACTGTGGGGAAAAATCACCTAAGACCACATACATCATTCTCTAAAAACCCCACCAACAAAAAAAACCCCCAAAATTTTTTGATCTAGTCACTATTGACAGTACTCAGTAATTGTGGGAGTTTTTAATGCACCCAAAAAGCCGGGCCCTTACAATACAACAAAAAAAAGGGAACATAGTTAAAGAATACATAGACAGCAACCCGCTGATGCAACTGGAAGCAGCGATCCTTTATACCTTCCTCTCATACAGAGGAGGGCCTTCCAGACCAGATTACCCTTATGCCACAAAAAATTTTTCAATCACATGAAACAGGAAAACCTAGAGTCCCCTTTCCGGGTGCGGGGCCCAAAAAATTTTACTTAACAAGCCCAGAAATGTAAACCTGAAGCAGAGAAACAAAGCATTGGGAATTTTAAAAGGGTAACTAAGGAGTAAAAAAAATTTACCGAAAAACTATTCCTGGAATTTGAATCAAGGGGAAAAACTTTGATTTAGAAAAACCAAAAAATTAAGATATCATGAAACAGCTGCAGAAAAAACTGTACCTGAGGAAAACAAAAAAATTAAAAAAAACCGTTCGGGAAAATTTGAACAACTACAAAACTCTGAAAAAAACAAAGAGATAAGCAAGGAAAACTGCAGAACAAACTCAAACATGAAAAAAAAGTTTAAAACTCAGAGAGTACAAGCCATGTTAAAAAGACAAATTTTGGAAAGCAAGAGAATAGCATTACAAGAATATGTGGAGAAAATAATTACAGAAAGGATTGTCAAACCCAAAAGATACTTCTCCAGTCTAAAAACCAAGAAAAGGGGAAGAACAACGGAGCCAATAATATATAAGAAGCCCAAAAACTATGAGATAAGGATAAAGCAGAGGCGTTCTGTCAGTATATGTCAAACAAACAAGCCCCAATAAAAAATAAACATGTAAAAGTAGAGAAACCCAAAAAACTACATGATAACGAGGACCCTTATAAGCCCCATTTAATATCCATAAATTGGGACAAGCATTAAGTAAACTGAAAACAAAGAAGTCACCAGAGTTGACCTTTTTACCTAAAATTTTTGAAAAACCTAGGGAAAGGAAGGGCAAGGGTTTTTTTTCTGCCCAACTTCAATCCATTGGGGGAGGAAAAAACCCAGTAATGGGGGGAAAAAGCAGAATTTATCCCATAGTGAAAAAAAGGAAAAAAGTGAAAAGTAGAGGGCTTTGGGGCCTAAATTCCACAAGTATGATTCAAAGCTCATGGAACGTATGGAAACCAAAGACAAAAATCCCCGGGAGACAAATAACCTCATAACAAAAACCGGGCGGCTTCAGGAAAGATGAAGCACTCTCGACCAAGTGGTTATCTACAGCAGGAGGTGAAGGAAGGCTTCAATAAAAATAGCAACACTTGGGGTGTATTTGTTTTCCAAACTGCATTTGATGTTGTGAACAGAAAGATCTTACTTACAAAAAATGTCGGATATGAACACCCCAAGCAACATATACAGTGGACAAAAAATTTTCCCTGACCCAGGGGGATAGAGGTGAGATTGGAAAAAAAAGATAAAAAATACGAAAACCAAGGCGGGATTTCCCCCCAGGGGCAGTCAGAGTCCTCCCCTTTTTTTTGTCTTCATAAAGGGGACCTAGTGACTATATTAAAGAGAGAAGTGAGTCAAAGTAAAGCTGTTGCAGATGATGGGGGTGCGTGGACAGTGGTAGAGATAAAATAAGAGGAATTAAAATGAATAAAGCCCTTTAAAGCTCTGGAAGAATGGACAAAAAGAATCAATGATAGTTAACGAAAAGAAAACGTGTACGATACCCACTACGGACGAAGGTACCCAAAATTTTTACTCCCAAAACAGAAAAAACCCGTTACAGAAAGAAGAAACCCCGTAACTAGGGGTTAAATAGGATCAAAAAAAAGACAATGACCAAACATATTAAAAATCAAGCAGCAGGAAGGAAGCGATTTTTAAACCCGTTAAAAAAAAGTTCAGGTGTTACCTGGGGGGCAAAAAGAGAAAACATTATCACCACATATAAAAACCTTGTGGACCACCCGCTTGAATAGGTAAAGCAATCATCAAAAAACCCCCAAAAATGCCACAATCTCTAAATTTGGGTCCCCAAAAATTTTGCACTCAGAATGTTTTCTGGAGGTGTTAAAAAAACCCCACCTATAGTAGTTGGAAACAAAAGGGCCCAAAATTTCCCCCCTAGAGGGCCAGACAAAATGAAAACTGCAGGATCCCATAAAAAAACTGGTAAGACTGGTCAGAACACTGGGGAAAAAAACCATGTGAAAAACATAAAACCCATGTAACATTCATAACAAGGGACGACAAATAAATGAGCATTAATTGGGGAAAGAGGCAATTAACAATAGACAAGACTCCTACCACCAAAAATAAATGTTGCATTTTTAGAAAACCCAATGCATTGACAATACCTGACATCGACGGTAAGAAAAAAAAAAACCACTCATTTGGTTAACTAAGAAAAATTTACATTGGTACATTCGCCAGAAATACCCAAAAATGAATGGCTAAATGTATACAGATGGTCACTCCCCGGGAAGGAAATGCGGGGCAGGGATATACACCGAGAATTTAGGCTTCCTACCCAGTGGTGCTAATGGAACAATTTTGATGGAGAAAACCGAGCAAAAAGTTGAACACTATTGAAAATATCAAAAAATGAAAACCGGAAAATTGGATCCTATCCGACTCCGACGGCCATTGCAGCCATTGCAAATAGGGGGGAAACAGAACCCGAAATTTGACAATGTAACTACAATTTACGATCAGAATGATGGGAACAAAATTTTGGGTACAATGGATACCGGCCCACTGGGCATATATGGAATGAGAAGGGCCCAAAATACCTAGCCAAAAAAAGGTAGCAAAAAAAAAACAAGAAAATAAAAAAAAAGCACATAAATCTCAAATCCACCTGATGCGTCGACAACAAAACAGTCCGTAAGGAAGGCAAGAGAGGGGGGAGAAAAAACTGGGGAAGATTACACAGAATGAGGCCGACTGGAAAAAGTAAGTGCTACAGTAGAAAAATGAGACAGTCAAAAAACCCGGGTTCAAACGGACCGACCTACTCGGAAAGCACCCCCATAGATTTGGAATTTTTGAATCTAGTGTTGTCGATGTGTGGAGCTGGGGGGAAAAAGACAGGGAAAAATCTTTTTCAATGTACATAATAAGCTTGAACGCGACAAAATGCCAAATGGCATGGATCGGAGGAAAAGGAGCCATCTAAATGGCTAAATAGAAAAAAACATGATGACATGAAAAATTCAATTGTTGGCATATGAAAAGAAGATATCATTTTTTTCCACACAGGCATGCTAGAGAGCAAATAAACAAAAGAAAACCCCGCCCTCCGATTTTTCCAAATCCAGGGGGCCCCGGTCTCATCCAACTCGGATAAGGAGTTCTTTCTTTACTTCATATTTTATTAATATTATTTTTAGAAAGCCCCGGTCACCACCCTTACTTTTTTTCCTGTATGGTGGACGCGTGATGGCAAAAAACTAGAGCTCGTGGACTGGGTAGGCGCTCAACAGACCGGGGTGCGCTCCCCTCTCGGCCGCCACCCCCGCATCTGCACGGCTCCCCGGGAAAGAACTGAAAACAAACATATTAGTAAAGAAAATGAACAAGAATTGGTTTTTTTTTTCCCCTTTATTTTAAAAAAAGAATCTGGGGTTTGGTGGTTTGCAGGGGAGGCTGGGGAAGATGTGGAAAAGATTGTGGGAAGATAGAAAGAACTGGAAAAATTGGTTGCTAAACCCATCTCCGCTGAAGCAGGAACGTCAATATTGATAATCTGTAATGATGATGATTATTTTTTAAAGAAAATTTGTTAAGACTCCGATTCCGACTAAATGCAAATTCATGAAACTTCATGAGAACTCTATTACAAGGCCCAGGCCCCACAGTTGGCATTTTTTTTTACAAATATTTGTCTTTGATAAATTTGACTGGCTATAGCAAGGCCAATATTAGCTAATTCAGTCAAATTTCGAATCAAGTAAATATTTCTGGTCTGAATAGCATTTTTTAGTTATTATCTACATCATTTTTTATTAGGTCTAGACTACAAAAAATTGTTTATCAATCAATAGAAATCTGATTTAAGTAGGTGTCCTACATAAAAATCAATTTTTTTTATTTTTTTAGGCCTAATATATATTAACATATGGGGCAGTAACATGGGCATGGACAAAAAGAGAGTAGCTGGAACAGCGAAATGAAGTTTTAGAAGTACGGGAGTTACAAAGTGACAAGTAAGAAGTATGAAATAATGAAAGAACTGGGATTGGAGAGTTGAAGTTAAGCTAGAAGTCAAACGTCCAAGATGGTTGTGAATATGAAAAGGAGGGGAGGGAAAACGACGAGAATTTGAAGCGGCAGGAGGGAAAGAAGAGTGAAGGCCAGAGAAAATTGGACAGAAATAATAAGATGTTAAAACGAATGAAGTGTGGGATTTGGCAAGAGTAAAGCTGTGGGAGGACAGAAGAGAGTGGTAATTGGTGGAGAAGAGGTTGATGAGTGAAGAAAATATTCTGGCAAGCTTCAGTATCTACAGTTTCATGCCCTATTGATAATGGTGAAACATATAACCTGGACATTATTGGAATATTATGTGATTATTCTTATTTTATTAAAAACTAGCTTAGGCTACATAAAAATAGTAGCAATTTTTTTTTATGGTTAGGGGCCTACCCTGCGGGAACAAATAGGATATTATTTTATCTAAACAAAACTAACGGGTGCCAATATTTAGTGATTTGCGCATCGCGATTTTGATCCAGGCTCGATGTGCGCTCACAGTGAGCTCTTCACATGTCTCATCTTGTCCACATGAATCGAGTGGGACAAGTCAGCACAAGTGTCCCGAATTCGGGTCGCAGCCAAAGTCAAACACGACCGACGGCGGAAGTGCCATAGATGTCGGTTCTGAAAAACCTGAGGATCGAAAAATAAGCTTGAGTCAGAATTTGCTCCCAAGTAGTCTATGCCTTATGGTAGCAAGTTGGACATACACTAAATAATGAATAGCTTAGCCTAGATTCAATCTTACTTCCCAAACAAAGCTGATTACTTTCTTTAAAATTTTCTATCAATTAATTAAAAAATCAATCCATTTCTCAAATTGGTCATTCAGTAAGATATTATTTCTTTTAATTAAACTTCCAAACTATGTAGTGGCTTAATTTGTATTGAAATAATACTGGTAACAATTCATGAGATTGGTTTCATGTCATCCAAAATAATTATGGGTCACACGTTATTTCCTGGGTTAAAGTGCATGCCTTTGTTTCAATTTTCGTAAACAGGGTGTCTGGAGGGGGGGAGGAGGCCAATGGGGTCCGGCACAGCAATTGCAACTTTATTAGTTATAGGCCTAATCAAAAATTCAACCGGGGAAAAGATAAATTTACTGTCAACTGTAATGACTCTCAAAAAGGTAATGGTACGATTTTGCATACTAGGCACCACAAAAAAGCATGCTTATAGCTTTCATTCATCAAAACAGTAGGCTAATTCCCATTCAATTAAAATTCACAGGATAATAAAAACTTGTTGGAATAGTTTGATTTATATTAGCTAGACCTACATTAGCATTGCCTATGTCTTACTTTTACCCACCCATCATCACCCAGCAGGGACTTCATTGACTCTAGAATTGTAAATAAATTTTAAATAACAGGGGACTAGAAATCTGTACTTCATGCAGTTTTTTAATTGTCATTCTACCGAAGATCAAGCTGTAACCAAGGTGGTATAAACTAGTTCTGGTGATTTCACACGTCTATGCTTCATTCTACTGTTGTGCTAACTTAATATTCACAGTTTAGACAAGATGACTGCAACGCCACGGGTCAAGGGGTTAATGTTTCCGTATAAATGGTGGTGCTTATACAAATAAGTAGACATTGGAAGGTGCGAGTAACAGAGACACAAACTGTGACGTTATACTACTGTCTACTGCATGTGTCCAGCTCTAGCTTGTTTACAACACTTACCACCTTACCAAATTGCGTGCATCAAACAACCACAAAAGTTACATTTGTGAAATCATTGAAAAAAAAATTTAGCACTGTTGCTGTAACAATACCGGTAGCCTAGGTACTCATACCTAATTAATTATTGATATTGTCACCACCTCATCTACAAGTAGTAGGCGAAGGCCTATAGGAAATCGTCTTGGACAACTGCTTGGTGCGCTAAACTGCCTACCTTGACAGTGTGTTCCATGCCACCTTGTTCGATGGCAGTGTAATTGGGTAAGACCATAGGAACACTCCACTCTTGGTCATTGTCTGGCTGCCACTCACAGAGGACATCACTCGCAAGGTGTTTGCTGGTTACATGTCTGCAACACAAGAGATTACTCCATAGTCCAGACCATCCTTTAGCTGTAGGCCTACATACTATGGGAGTGGGTCTATTGAAGTTGACCTAATTCAATGATGATAACAATGCAAGTGACATAACAGCTGGCAGTACTGAAGGTGCAAGTTGGCAGACTAGGGGTTAGTCAGCCCAGAAGCAGCTTTGGGATAGTCAGATAGGGGCTAGGCCTACATGGTAGCCAAGACTAGGGGCAAATAACACTCCATAGTATTGCTGTTGCAGTTTGATTAGGCCTAATTTTCGACACAAATTATTAGACATTTCAACTTCTATTGGTGTTAACAGTTTATGTTTAAAACATGTCAGCCCTAAAATGTAAACACATTTTCTACACTAAACAAGAGCCTAAAACAATAAAACCACCAACCTCAGGAAGAAATGGTTGCGTGTCGCGTCCTGCAGTAGCGCCACTGTCTTTAGAGGCCGGTCCGTACGCAGGGTGAACGTCCACTCGTTTGTGCTTCTCTGTGTGGCGACCGTGGTGACCAGTTCCGCAGAGCACGAGTCTTCCACACCGTCCACCTTCTCCCGTAGGACTTTCTCTGGGGACGCGGCGGTTACCCAGCGTTCAAGTAGTTGCTCCGTGTAAGACTTGCCGTACAGCTCCTTCTCCGAGGCGCGCTGGAGTTTCATTCGCCTGTAAGATAGTCAACAGTACGTGAGTAAGCATTCAACCAGGGTGTTGTTTATTAGACCTAGACCTTAATCATATTTAAAAGATACTTTATAGACTAGATTTAATCCTGCTAAAACAGTAGACCTATGTCCTAGTAGACTAGTTAGATCTATGCTACTCATTAAAACTATAGAGCTATTCTATTAGGTCTAGAATCTATATGAAATAAACAAAGGCAATGTCAATATTGAATGTTTCACTCACCGGTATTCGAAGCGTTCCCTCCACTCTGCCAGTTCTTGCGCTCCGTGTGCATCGACGCACTGGTTGGCGTAACGACAAGATCCGTTCTCGTTCCACGCGTCGCACAGAACATACGCATCGGACCTTAGACCTCTGGGCGGCGGTCGCCACTGCCAGTCGCGACCCTCGTCAGACATTATCATCGTCTGGTGACCTGCAATACACGCACGCACACAAGCGTTAACTTATCACCCCACTGACGTTGTTATGGCACTATATTTTTTATTGCCTTAGCCTATGGACTGTACTAAATATGCACACTACTTGCTCAGCAAAGCAAGAAGCAAACCGAAAGTCCACGACGTAGGCGGAGGCCCCATGAACATTAGGTCCATGTTAATGTAGGCAAGGCCTCAATTCATATTAAGAACAAAAACTCATTATACCGGGTAGGCCTACCTACCTAGGTACTAATAGAGACTAGAGAGGGATTCAAAAGACAGGGTACTCAAAGCCTTACGTAGACAATAGACATACCAATGTTTAAACGTTGTCAAGCAATGAAGTTTGTGTTTGTTTTTTGTATTTTGTGCTTCTCTATTGCCGCCTACCTTCTCCGCTTCAGGCTGGCTACAAACTAAGACCTCCATCTCTTACATTTTTGTCATGAGCCAGCTTTTTGGCATTCTTTGCTACACACACTTTACTATGCTAAAGGCCTAAATAGCTAAGTAGGCCTTTGCTAGAGTGGTTGTAAAGAAGGCTTAGGCCTAAAGGGGTAAATTAAATAAAGTGGGTAGAGCCTAAGCTCCAATTCTGGATTTGAAACCTAAATTAAAATGGGAAAATTGCCATTGGGACAAGCATGCTATGCAAGGTGTATTATTTTTTTACATATGAGCCTAAAAGAACGGAACGTAAAGAATAGACCTACGAGAAGATAGTTTGGAAGGATAGCAGGGAATAAGAGAATTTCAGTAGGAATAGTACCAAGAGATAGGTAGATTGAACAAATTTAATTAAGTGGGACTAGGTTTACCCCTACATAGAAAAGAGAGACTTGTCTTGGAATAAGGTAAAATTTGGGAAACTAGCAGCAGAATCTAGGCTAGATTAAAAAAAACATAAATGATGAGGAGGCTGAAAAAGTTGTGCCAGGTCTACCCAGTAGGCCTAACTAGAAACAAGAATGGCCCAAGTGTCTGCCACAACTAGTACCTAATGATCTTTTCAAGATAAATTTTGTTAAATTGTTAATATGCTTGGAAATGACATGGGGGGAATTTTAAAAATGAATGACTAGGCTAGTTGGTAATATAAAAGGAAAACCTACGTCTAACAAACTTACCTTCCGATTGACAGTTGAGACCGTAGGTCAGAACGGTCGTTGAATTTCAAGCAGCAGTATGTGCAAACCAAACTCTCTATTATTGGTCTCCAGTGGAGTTTGTGTATCTTTTTGGGTTAGAAACACTTCGGGACAACTTGTGCATGCACCTGACTGGTTCCATCACGAGTTTTCTTCTTCCCTTAACCTGTTTTGTATCGGGTTCGCCCGGTTTGTTTCACTCAAAGCTCAACTGGGTGCTTCCTTTGCCTTTGAGGACTAATCCCTGTCCACGATTCAAGTCGAGTATCGAGAGCCGAGAATATAAATCTTCTAGCCCCGGATTACAGTGATTCATATGTTGTTTGTTTTGCCATTGACGCTTGATATGCAAATACGTAGCCGCTCTAACATTTTGACTGCATCAGGCTGGTTGGTTTGCACCACCACCGACAGCTAACCACTCCTGTGTAGCCGCTTCAGCTTCGGCAAAACGTTTAAGGTAGAAAAAAGCCATGAACAAGACGATTCCATACTCTAGTTTCGCCATTGCTTGCATTAGCATCCGCTAATAGTTTTTATAACACGCTGGCAAATCGGGGCAACCACTGCCTCATGACGTCCAAGTTCCGACAAACATTCAGAGCGTCCCCAATAGGTAACTGACAACCCGTTCTTTAGGAGTCCCCTTTCAAAAATGCTGTACTAATAATTGATCAAATAATTCAGCCGGCCCCTACCACTCTCGCTGACGAAACTAGCTCATAAGCCCTTTCGCTTCTGTAGCATTCATGTTAATCTGTTGTGTAGGCAAGTCTTCTGTACTACTCAACGACTGAAGGCGACGCCTAATATCTAGGTATGCGCATTTGCTTAGTCCAACTATTAAATGCGCTTATCCTAAGTCTATTGAAAGAGGTTGACAAAGCTACATTCTCCCACCATCATCCTGCAATGGGGAGAAGAACACAAACTATATCAATTGCCATGGTCAAGGGAGGCTTCTAGCTACTCTTTGGTTGGGGCCCCATCCAAAATAGGTATTTAGGCCTACTAACCATTTACTAACCCTGCCACGGCACTCCGCGCCCCCCACCCCCCTAACCTAGATTTGTGAGGGGGGCCAAACGCCGTGGCGGGTTAGTACTAGTACCCCGGAAAAAAAAAAGTGTTGAATAGTTGATGGGCCCTAACTGGAAAGAGTTTGCCCTACCGGTTCCTAGACCTGCCAATAGGTAGCTATAGGCTAGCCTAGCCTATACCTTGTGTCTATCCTAGAAACACTTTGTCAATCATCCAAGTGAAAGGGAACCATGGTTTTGTGCACAATACAAATGTAATGTAATGGCCTGTCCATCTTGACCCGTTTTTGACAGTTTTCAAACCACACTTCTTTGGAATCTGGTACCAGCCTGTATTTGAGAACATCCCCTTTTATGTAACTGTGTGTCCACTAATTTGCCCGTAGGCTACATGAAGATTTAGGCCTAGAAGTGGTTGTGTTTTACATTAGTTTCAACAAAGAAGGCGGGAAGCCTCAATAAAACCTGCGTCTTTTCAGTTTGATGATTAACAGAGTGTTACTTCCCTGGTGAAAATTCCATTCAAGATCTTGCAAGAACTTGACAAGAACTTGTGTTAAAGTAAGATCTTGTCAAGAACTTGTGCTAAGTAAGATATTGCCAAGATCTTGTTTATTTCTTGTGAAGATCTTGCCAAGAATCCCTGCTGAAAAATCTTGTCAAGAACTTGCAAGATCTTGCCAAGAACTTGGTTAGAAACAAGATATAAACAAGATCTGGTCAAAATCTGCCACCTGGTGTTGGCATCTTGAACCTCATCACTAACAGTTAGGTACATCAAACAAGCTATGCAAGCCTACATTTGTGCTATCTCATTGTTTTAGTTTATTTAGAACTAGAGTACCAGGTAGACAGTTGTTGATATAGACCTGGTCTCAGGGTTGTTAAAAAAGCCACTTTTTCATTTTGACCGGGACACTGGTCAAAAGTGGTTTAAACCGGTCAAAAGTGGCTAAAATTAAGAATAAGTGTTTTATATCTAAAAAAAGACTGCAAATATATACAGGTCATTCATATTGCTTTCATTACATTTATTAGGCATTATTAATCGAAGGTTGCCATCGAAAAGTAGCCATAAACGACAAAAAATATCATTGTTAGAGCCTATAGTTGTTAGGTTGGTAGAACAACATATTCCACAACAGAAATATGGTTATTAATATGGTTCCTATTTTAAACTGCCATTACATCTGAACAATGGTTGAATTGACCTGAATATCTGGTCTTCTAGTTATAATTATTTTTTTTATTTGGATTAAGGTTGCGTCAACCGTTAGGTCATAATGCACCACCCTAGCCTTAGGGGGGGGGGGTGGGGGGGGGGGCGTGCTGGTCAGAACCAGCCACGGGTAATGGGAGGAAGGGGGGTTTCTCACGTCGCGGTCGTCATCGTCTTTGTCATTGTTCGTTGTGTCATTGTCATCGTCGCCGGGGGGTCGTCAAGGGAAGGGGGCAAGGTCCCCGACGACGATTGCCAGAGCTCGCCTCTAGTTTCGGGGAGTAAAATACTACCCTTCTTACAAGCTGATGTTTGCGAGGTGGACTTTTTCTCTTAAATCGCCTTTTACGATTAGCAGAGCCATGCTCTGGGCCAATTCTACCCCGGGGCCCAGACGGGGGTAGTTATAATTGGCATATTATGATGCCTAAGCCTAGCCTCTAAGTCTAAGCTAGCCTCTTGTGAGTGTGATTGAATTCCAAATTATAATATGGTTCCTATTTTAAACTACCATTACATCTGAACAATGGTTGAATTGACCTGAATATCTGGCATCTGGTCTTCTAGTTACAGTAGGCCTATTTGTGTTTGACTTTGATAGTTATGTCAAAATGATCATCAAACCCTTATAAATTGTAATGATGTACCGTATGTAACTCAGTGTACAGTAACTGTAATGAGGTATGTATCCATCCATCCATGTATTAATAATATAATAAAAATTTTAAAATCTGTATTTTTTCCTACTCCTATTTTCAATACAACCTAACCACCTAGTCCTTCAATAATCAATATATTTATTATTTTGCTAGTGCACTTTACATGTCTTTACATTTTGTTAAATGAAACTACCAGTACAAAAGTTTCAACAATAACTTGGCTTGGGCTTTCTAGTTTTTATTAGCCAAGAAATATTTTAATTGAAATGCGATTGATTGAAAAAATTGATGAACAACCTACAAAAACTTTTTCTTAAAACTTTTACCATTTTCTGTTTCCTTTATATTTAACGGTAAGTTGTTGTACCGGTACTCTCTGCCACTCTTATAGAATAAGACACTAGTGTTACAGTGCTCTAGATATATACTGTTTTCTGCACAATCTCTCGTATCATACTTGTGATTTCAATTCTGTTTAATATTCAACTATGAAGTTATATTTGAGTTGAAGCAAAAAAGACCTTTCATCTGAGTAGGTATGCACTTAAAAAAAAACACTGGTCAAAATTGTATTTTGACCAGGACGGTTTAAACCAGAGGATGGTCAAAACTCTACAACCCTGCCTGGTCTACATGGTAGGCAAAGGCCACATTTCCATAAAAGCTACAGATAGCTGCCATGTCTTTTACAGTTTGAGTTGACTTTAAGTCTTATGCCTTGCTCAATAAGGCTGGGCCTGTGTTTGCCCTAGCCTGCAGGCAAACCTACTTGCTTTATGTTCACAAGGCTTAGATTAAAGGAGGACTGACATGGTGATGGTAAATTTTAATATAGTATTCTAGATACTATTTAACGACAATATGTGCCACTGCCAGCATTAGAGCGGTCAGTTATCATGGTACCTGCCGTTTGTGCGCTCGCCTTTTCGTCTACTAGCGTGTGACGACATACTGGCCTATAGCCACATGAAGATGATCGAGGCGGCAATATAATACCACACGGCAGTAAACGTTCTTCATAATATCTTTCGCGCAATAAATGGCAGAAGAACCAAAATGCGTATACGTACAGTAGAATATCGTGCTCGATTATGCTACAAACAGATTAGAATTATGTCTCTTAGAGGCTTGGCAATAATTAATGAAAAATAACATGCATTTTAACTTTTGTCTCCTCGCTACCACCTGCCATCCCTGCAATGTGGTTCGGCCTCAACCGGGAATCTTCGGCACTCGCTACGGCTATTTCGGAAAGGGTTCACGGCGCAAGCAAGTAGCGACTGCATAATAAACTACCCTGTTCCTCTGTTGCACAATTTTAATCAAACTGTTATGCACAAAATTGTCATCAAACTCAATATTGCCCTTTTCATGTATTGGCATTATCATTATAGCACCATGGGCCATGGTTTGCTGGTTTCGATTCTCATAAAAATGCTATGCGCTTTCACGTTTTACTACTAGCCCCTTAGGGTAGCCCTCCAGTAATTATGGACCATCCGGTGGCGAGCAAGGAAGACGCCTGCAGGACTCGCCCTAAACACGTTGAGCGCAAGGCAGTCCGTGCGGAGGCAAAAGTTAAAACACATGTGTTTACAAGTATTAAATTATATTGGCAAGCCCCTAAACAACATAATTTAATTCTGTTTGCGGCATACTTTAAAGCGAATGTTCTGCTCTATGTATGCCAAAATTGATTATGCTGGTGTTTATTGCTTATCAGATGTAAGAATGAACGTTTGCAATATTGCACTGCCGCTTCTATCGGGGCTGAGTGGCTAGGCCAGTGTGACGTCACACACTAGTAGACGAAAAAGGGAGACCAAATATCTCGAAAACGAGTTGACTTAGATAAATGCTTTTTTCGGTAATCGTACTTATTTCAGACGTTAATCAACTTTGCTTAGCCATGCCGGTCCTCCTTTAACAAGCCACAGATAAACATCTAATAATGTGGGCACTATAGGGCTAGGCCAGTGATTGCCCTAGCCTGCAGGCAAGCCTAAGTTTGCTTTATGTTCACAGGGCCTAGATTAACAAGCCACGGACAAGCATCTAATAAGGTGGCATACTGTGTATTGAAATTGCATCAAGTACTGCATAAATAGATCAACCACAATCTTGTCAAGATTTTACAAGGATCTTGCCAAGATTATACAAGATCTTGGTTAAAATCTAGACCAAAAGCATCATTCACAACTAGTTTTAAGGCGTAAGGTCTAAGTCGCATGGTGTAAGTCGTAAAAAAATGCGAGTCGTTCACAACTGCCTTGCTAGCTCTCTCTTTTCTCACTCGCACACACACAGCTCACTGTTCTGATTGGCTCGTCGTAAGGCCTAGTCGTAAGAATTGGATTTTGGGCAATTCGTTACGACTTACGACTTACGCCTTGCAACTTAGGACGAGTTGTGAACGTTCTGATTGCAACACATAGGGATATTCGGCAATAGGAAGTATTAGCCCTAGACCTTGCGCCTTACAACTAGTTGTGAATGGTGCTTAAGCTAGCGGAACTCTTGCCACTAAGCGGGGTCCACCTTTTAAAAACGTTATTTTTCGTGTACTCTAGTACTAACCTCGCCGCCCCCCCCCCCCCCCCAACCTAGGGGTTTCCTAGCAGGGCGCGAAGCGCTGTGGCGAGGTTAGTATTAACTATTCAAGTTGGACCGCTTAGCGGCAAGAGTGCCAAGCTTAGCTAGGCTAGGCCTAGTCGGCACTTCTTCGGCTAGGGGGGTCCAACTTTTATACACCTTGTTAACACTGCTATATTGCCCTGTTACTACTTATGTTAAAGGTGTACTTTCGTTAGGTTAGGCCGAATTTTCCGCTTGCTACAGTGCGCCGCGCTAGTTCTAGGATATAATCGATAAGAGCGCACCCGAAATCCTTTCCGTTACAGTGTATATAAAAGTTGGACCCCCTAGCCGAAGAAGTACGGCTAGTCCAGGGTCATTCTAGAGGGCCGGAAATAGGGCCCAGGGTCCCTAGATCTAGGCCTAGGCCTATCCAAGAGAGTCCTATAGCAGGATACTAGGCTAGGCCCAACTTAAAAAGTTTTAGGTTAACCTGTAGTAGAGCGGA
>JAMZAV010009563.1:0-24149 GCA_024449915.1 Sweltsa coloradensis | reverse complement strand
TTTGTTTGCTTGATTTGTGTTGTTTAATTAATTGTTCCCATCTCGATCAATGCATAGGTAGTTTATTTGATTTAAATTGATAATGAGTTTGTAATTAAAGAGGCAGTTAGGACAAACTCGTAGGCTTCACAACCTTACACAAGAATCGGAAATCGACGTAACGGATACAAATCAATCAATGTACCCCACCCACACTTGTTCAAAGAACTATCCCAAAATATTCTCGTTTGTGCTATTACTGGACGCTTCTATAGGAGAGATATTAATATAACATTCAATTTAACTCATTCAGACCATAATTAAATTGGCACAAATTAGGATATTTTAAGCTAAAAATTAACATTCCGTGATTTTTTCTGATATTTTTAGTATTTTTTTTATATTTTTCATTGTTATATTTAAGGAATTATGGGAAATTTTGGATTTCGAATAAAAGCAACGTTTGATGTTCAAATGTAAATTTTAAGTGCATTTCTAAAACTAGATTTTTTTCCGAATTTTTTGCATATTTTGGATTTTCTGTATCTCAAATACTGGCAATACTAGTAATATTTTAAATTTCCGGGAAAAAACCAAAAAAACTTTTTTTTGCCCGTTTTTACACATTCAATTTTCAATCTTCTCTAAAAACAGTACTATTCGTCCTATCGCAATGAGGTAAAAAAAACTTTGAATTGGAATTCCCCAATTTTTTTGAATTTTTTGTTGGCCAAATTGAAAAAACTTTAAGTCTAATTTTTTTAAAAATCATAATTGTTATGTCCATTGTAATGGACACGTGGTCTGAATGAGTTAAAGTACCAATTATTTAATAGAAAAACAGCCACTGTCCCATTTCCACACAGGAAGTTATCAGCAAAATATACGTGAGGATATGGATAACTTTCGTAGTGCGCGTTCCATGTGTTAACACTCGGCACGTGGAAAAACGAGTAACCGGCATTGAGTCTAAATTCACGTTTAGTTGACAAGTTTGATAAACCGAGTTATCTTTATAGCCATGAACCTGTCACTATTATTGAATGTGCATACAGACTTCCGAAAAAAATCAGTCAATACCGTTCCATCAACTAAGCTTACGTGATCCGAAATAGAATAATCTTATCTGGAGTCGACACATATTCTTCTGCACAAGTTAGAAGAAACTGAAAAAATGAATTCGCAATTTTTACCCTACAACCATTGTGATACGGAGCAAGTCATAACGATCTATGCATGCACAAAGTAAGTCAACTATATGCAATAAGGCAAATCGAAACGATGAAATCAAAATATTATAGTTTACGACCTGGTCCTGATTATTACTGTTTGAAACAAACACGTTGTAGCTATTTTCTTATTTCAAATACCGATTCCTATAATTGGCCATTGTTCGCGTGTCTCGGTGCGCTTCAAATTAATCACTGAAAATCAGTTCCGTAATTGAGTGGTTTTAAAATTTGGGCTTTTTTTCTTTCAAATTAATACATTTTTGAAAGGAAATTTTCTCACTGGTCGAGTTTTCAGTTTAATTTTCAGTTTCGTAAGGCTAATGTAATGTTTTTGATTTTCTATTTATTTGTTTTTACTTTTGTGGGACCTTTACAATGATTGTTTAGGACGTATTCTCTGCAACTGAATGTAGAACATTTTCTTCATTCAGATTTCAGCTGTAATTATTAACCAACCGTTGAGCTGCAATCACGAGAAGCCTGTAACTCTTCCCCTCGCTAACCTCAGCGACGGGAACACACACAGCCGAGCTAATGAGCGCACAGAACAGAGGGCGTCACCCTGCACTCACAACCCTCAACCACCGCCCTTTGCTTTGATGTTATTAATTTGATACGTGCAAACACGCACGAGGTCTCATGGAAGACGTGTGGTTTTACTACCTCTAAACGACCGAGAAAACACGGCGACAGTCATCAGTTAATAAACTACTGTCTCACAGAGGTTAGGGAGCGAAACTCCTATAGAAGCGTCACCTTTCTGTACAGCCATCCATCTGTGAGTGTGTCACGCCTCACGGTAAAAACCGAACACGACATTTGATTGACAAAAGTTTTTAACCTTCAACAAGGACGATACGTAATGTTTTTTAGTGAGCCTGGGGATAAGGGGGAGTGGCTAGCCCACCAGAAAGTTTGAAAATTCATGACCCGGCACCTACACCATGTACTGTACGCGCGAACAGACAACGAACCGTTCTTTGTGAGATACCTACACGGCGCCGCCACCAAAATGATCATTTCACGACGAATTATTTTAATTTGTATTTATCTTGGTGATTAACAATCTTTTCGGTACTCCCGAGTAGAGTGTAGGCCACTGGGGTGTCAAGATGGCGGCCAATTAATTATGCAAATTTTAATTATGCAAATTTTTAATTAATCATATTTTTAATTATTCATATTTTTAATTATTCATATATTTTTTTAATTATGAATTTTTAATTTTTTAAATTATGCAAATTTTTTAATTGCTCGTATTTTTAATTTTTAAGATGGCGGATGCTACACTAGAGTGTGACCGCTTTAACCTAAATTTTTTTTGGTATTCAAGATGGCTAACATTACACAAGAGGGTGACCATTTTTAACCTAACTTAACCTAAATGATGACGTCATGCAAACCTGTCAAGACTTGTCAAGTTTGGTTGCAACATGACAAGACTTGTCAAGACAGGATTGAGTGACGCCACCATACACAGACTAGTCAGGACAGCATCGAGTGTGTGAAGATAAAGGGACTGGAATCATGGTACCTAGGGTGAATAAATTTAAAAAGTCAAGACTTATTCATGTGTATAACAAATCTTATCTATTTAACAAACACATTAGTACATGAAAAACACAATTTTTACATTACATATCATGCAGTCGCATTAATCAACATCCACTTCACTGTAGATAAATTCAGCACCAAGTTCGTACACAATTCTTTCCCATTTTCACAGAAATGTACTTCTCCTCATGACCTAAACGTTCAGTATAGGTTTTCACAAAGTCATGTAGGCTAACACACGTAGAACCTGACATTTTGCTACTAATGCCAGTTCATCATATTTGTTTTTAATTCTCATAAGAAAATTAAAGTACCACTTGTTTATATCGCGATAGCTCAGTTCAAGATCACTTTAAACATATGCGAAACACTTTGAGAATATTTTACTAGATTACGGCACGACACTTCCCAAGGTATCCACGACCATTTGGATTTAAGTCCCAACAAATAGTACCGTGATGATTATACAAAAACCCAAGGTAAAAGAACCAACCTCCGTTTCTGGTACAATGGCTGCATCTTCCCCCATGTTGAAGACGTAATCATTGAGTATTTCCCATTTCACGAACAAGTTGACTCCATTCGTGAAGATTGAACTGAGTCCTCTTCCTTTTGCACATTGGATTTGTACATATGGTTTGAAGCAGTCTTGCATATGACCCCGCCCACCAGCAATTTTCGTACATGATCCATTTAAAAAGAAAACACTTTTACAAAGAACAAGTTCGTACTTTTGAGATGGTCCACATAAGCAGGCGTAGGCCCTCAGCAACAGTGGTAGTGAAGTCTGCTTGAAAATTCATGGTGATGCAGTTGAAGACACGGACCAGTATGCGACTGTCCTCGACAAATCTAAAGAACGCTGACTGACTGAAGCTCTAGACCCCTTTTGCGCTCTTGAAGGAGGCCCCAAAGCGGCAGCTTGTGAAGCTCCGCCCCTTTCTCTTCCATTCGTGTTGAAACTTGCAAAGTCATGACGTCATAAGACATGTCCAGACTTGCCACACATACAGACCTGACCAAACATGATGCTTTACAATATAATGAAGGATATTAAGAAATGTACAATAAATAAATAAAAAAATCAAGACAATTTTTAAATACACGTTCCTTCCTCGACGAAGACTGGACTGAGACTGAAGATTTTGAGCTCGTCTGTGTCTAAGACCTACCCCACCAGGACGTTGTCGGTGCGCAGAGTATAGATGCGCAGTGGTTTTATTTTTATTTTATTTTTGCAGACGTAGCTGCGCAGTGGTTAAATTTTTGCGATTCGTGTTTCTTCGGGAATCTTCGGAAATCTTCGTGAAGCTCCCCCCCCTTTAAATCTTCCCATCCCCAACTTTGTGAAACTGTCTGGAGTTGCAATCTAAGATTACATGATTTCATTTACTTTTAAAAAATTACTTCTTCAGTCCTATTATTTCCACTGCAGACAGACGTCTAGACATCCCAATATTTTTTAAATTGAATAGTCATTCATGAAGAAGTGAATGACATCAATTATAAGGAATTTAAAAGCCTATTCACAAGGAGTGCATTGTATGTTGCAAAACGAATGGCCTGACAACCATTTTCATGTTCAGATTTGTTTTTCCAGACTTACACCTATTTTTAAAAAACTTTTAGATTTTAAAAAATGGAGCGCCGTCATTCAATGTTGGTACAGTATAATTTATTGTATAGAAGCTTTGTTCACATGACCCTGACCTGATTTTCGTCCAAACCTGTTGGTTTGTCGGGAAAAGTGCCCTTTGGGCAAAGTAAAGCACATTGTTCAAAAATATTGGCGGTTTACGACCCCCCAGGCATAGCATCATATTTCAAATAGCTTGGGGGTTGATGCCCTGAGGACAAATCTCGGAGGAAGGAGGGCATTGTGACCCTGAAAGCCAAAAGTTTTATCAATTTATTAAAACTCTAGAAGAAAAGGTGAAACTTTTCCTTGCAAAGTTTCAAGTTCTTACTATGCGTTCTGAAAATTGTGAAAATAAGTTTTCAAAATTCAAATATGACCCTAAAAGCCAAAAGTTTCATCAAGTGTTTTAAACTATAGAAGAAAAAGGTGTGAACTTTTCCTTGCAAAGTTTCAAGTTTCTTACTATGCTGTAGTGAAAATGTGTAAAAAATAAGTTTTCCATTACAAACTTTTAAAGTTGTTATAATACCATGTAAAGAAAATGTGTTGGCAAAAAAGATAGTTTTTCTGCATGAGTACGTATTTCATTATATTATTGTTGGCAATTCAGAAAAAGTTAAAGTATTTTACAAAGTTCTTATACTCTGTAAAGAAAATGTGAAAAAACTGACACAGCACTATACATACATACACAACACAGCTTCTCACACAACAGTTCACCACATCACACATAGTACACACTGTAAACTACTTCCCCATTACACCATTAAGTACGCACCGTACACACTTCTCCTAAACACTACACTGCACTATACATACTTACACTATACTTCTCCTCACACTACATCATACAAAGTACACACTGTCCCACAAAAACTACACACATAACCTTTCCATGCAAAGTAAAAATTTTTACTACTTTGTAAATAAAAACGAGTGCAAATAACTTGTGTTTTAAAATGTAAAACATTTTTTCTTTGCTGCAAGAAAGTAAAGTGTTAAAAGTTTTACACACTCATTAAAGAAAATGCATGAAAATAATATCTTTTACTTGCAAAGTTTTCAAAGTTCTTACTTCTTTGGACGCATTTCATTATATTATTGTTGGCAATTAAGGAAAATGTTAAAGTATTTCTACAAAGTTCTTAACATCTGTCAAAGAAAATGTAAAAAACTGTCACAGCACTATACATACATACACAACACAGCTTCTCACAAACAATTCACCACATCACACATAGTACACACTGTAAACTATTTCCCCACACTACACCTAAAGTTCGCACCGTACACTACTTTTCCTAAACACAACAATGCACTATACATATTTATACTTCTCCTCACACTACACCACACAAAGTACACACTGTACACAACACTACACACATAACTTTTCCTTGCAAAGTTAAAATTCTTATTACTTTGTTAAAATAAAATGAGTGCAAATAACTTGTGTTTTACATGTATACATATTTCCTTTTGTTGCAATACATTAAAGTGTTAAAAGTTTTACACTCATTGAGAAAAGCATGAAAATAATATCTTTTACTTGCAAAGTTTTTCCAAAGTTCTTACTTCTTTGGAAGAAAATGTGTGCAAATAAGATAAGAAACTTACAAACTTTTTAGTTTCTACTAGTTTTCTCACTATTCAGTAAGAAAATGCGTGCAAGAAAGTTAATTTTTCCCTTTTAGAAACTAACCAGTACTAGTTTACAAACTTACAAGTTCAGATAGTCTGGAAAGAATTGCGTGTACATAAAATTACTTTTGCTTAAAACAACTAAACAAGTTCTTATACTCTGTAAACAAAATGTGTGAAAATAAGTTAACACTTCACAAGATCTTATTCTCTGTAGTAAAAATGCGTGACAATAAGTATACAAACTTGAAAGTTATTTACAAAGATTAAGAACATGTTGGTTTGTTAGGTAAAAGTTATCTGATGTGTAGGTACATTTTTTCTTCACAAAGTATAAAAAATTGTGGGTTTTGTAATTTAAGGTTTTCTGATGTGTACTTTTCTTTCTTTACAAAGTATTAGAACTTGTTAGTTTGTAAGTTTGTAAACTAATTTTCCCCACAATTCATTTACAAAGTATTAAGAACCTGAAGTTTTGTTATAGTCAGTTGTTAGTTTGAAACTTATTTACTCATTTTCTTCACAGAGTATATGAACTTGTAGGTTTGTTAAATTTAAGTTTTCTTATGTGCACACAGTATCTTTACAGAGTAAGGGGAACTTGTAGGTTGTTAGATAAAGTTATCTGATGTATACATTATTCTTTACAAGTAGAAGAACTTGTAGGTTTGTTAGGTAAAAGTTTTCTGATGTGTAATTTAATTTCACAAAGTATAAGAACTTGTAGGTCGTTAGGTAAAAGTTATCTAATGTGTACATTTATTCTTACAAAGTATAAGAAACTTGTTTGTAAGTTTGGGTAAATTTAATTTTCACAACCAAAAAGGTTTTGATGAGAAAAAGTTGTCTTATGTACACACAGTATCATTACAGAGTATATAAACTTGTAGGTTTGTTAAGTTAAAGTTATCTGATGTGTACATTTTTTCTGATGTGTACATTTTTTTCTTTACGGAGAATAAGAACTTGTAGGTTTGTTAAGTAAAAGTTTATATTATGTGCACACAGTATCTTTACAGAGTAGAAGAACTTGTAGGTTTGTTAGGTAAAAATTTATCTGATGTGTACATTTATTCTTTACAAAGTATAAGAACTTGTTAGTTTGTAAGTTTGTAAACTAATTTTCACACAATTTATTTACGAAGTATTAAGAACCTAAAGGTTTGATGAGAAAAAGTTGTCTTATGTACACACAGTATCATTACAGAGTATATAAACTTGTAGGTTTGTTAAGTTAAAGTTATCGGATGTGTACATTTTTTCTGATGTGTACATTTTTTTCTTTACAAAGGTATAAGAACATGTTAGTTTGTAAGTTTGCAAACTAATTTTCATACAATTTATTTACAAAGTGTTAAGAACCTGTAGGTTTGTTAAGAAAAGTTGTATTTTGTGCACGCAATAACTTTACAGAGTAAAAGAACTTGTAGGTTTGTTAGGTAAAAGTTATCTGATGTGTACATTTATTCTTTACAAAGTATAAGAATTTGTTAGTTTGTAAGTTTGTAAACTAATTTCACACAATTTATTTACGAAGTATTAAAAAACCTAAAGGTTTGTTTGAGAAAAAGTTGTCTATGTACACACAGTATCAATACAGAGTATATAAACTTGTAGGTTTGTTTAGTTAAAGTTATCTGATGTGTACTTTTTTTTTTTTCTTTACAAAGGTAAAAGAACATGTTAGTTTGTAAGTTTGCAAACTAATTTTCATACAATTTATTTACAAGTATTAAGAACCTGTAGGTTTGTTAAGAAAAGTTGTATTTTGTCCCACGAAAATAACTTTACAGAGTAAAAGAACTTGTAGGTTGTTACGTAAAAGTTATCTGATGTGTACATTTTTTCTTTACGGAGTATAAAACTTGTAGTTTTGTTAAGTAAAAGTTATATTATGTGCACACAGTCTCTTTTCAGTGTAGAAGAACTTGTAGGTTTTGTTAGGTAAAGATATCTGATGTTACATTTATTTTTTACAAAGTATAAGAACTTGTTAGTTTGTAATTTTGTAAACTAATTTTCACACAATTTATTTACGAAGAAATTAAGAACCTAAAGGTTTGATGAGAAAAAGTTTTCTTATGTACACACAGTTCATTAAAAAAGTATATAAAACTTGTAGGTTTGTTAAGTTAAAGTTATCTGATGTTACATTTTTTCTGATGTGTACATTTTTTTCTTTACAAAGGTATAAGAACATGTTATTTTTTTAAGTTTGCAAACTAATTTTCATACAATTTATTTAAAAAGTGTTAAGAACCTGTAGGTTTGTTAAGAAAAGTTTTATTTTGTGCACACAGTATCTTTACAGAGTAGAAGAACTTGTAGGTTTGTTAGGTAAAAAGTTATTGATGTGTACATTTATTCTTTACAAAGTAAAGAACTTGTTAGTTTGTAAGTTTGTAAACTAATTTCACCACATTTATTTACGAAGTATTAAGAACCTAAAGGTTTGATGAGAAAAAGTTTTCTTATGTACACACAGTATCATTACAGAGTATATAAACTTGTGGGTTTTGTTAAGTAAAGTTATCTGATGTGTACATTTTTCTGATGGTACATTTTTTTCTTACAAAGGTATAAGAACCTGTTAGTTTTTTTAAGTTTGCCAACTAATTTTCATACAATTTTTTTTACAAAGTGTTAAGAACCTGTAGGTTTGTTAGAAAGTTGTATTTTGTGCACGCAATAACTTTACAGAGTAAAAGAACTTGTAGGTTTGTTAGGTAAAAGTTAAATCTGATGTGTACATTTAATCTTCACAAAGTATAAGAACTTTGTGGGCGTTAGGTAAAAGTTATCTAATTGAAACATTTATTCTTTACAAAGTATAAGAACTTGTTAGTTTGTAAGTTTGTAAACTGATTTTCACACAATTTTTTTACGAAGTATTAAGAACCTAAAGGTTTGATGAGAAAAAGTTGTCTTATGTACACACAGTATCATTACAGAGTATATAAACTTGTAGGTTTGTTAATTTAAAGTTATCTGATGTGTTCATTTTTTCTGAATGTGTACATTTTTTTCTTTACAGGGGTATAAGAACATGTTAGTTTGTAAGTTTGCAAACTAATTTTCATACAATTTATTTACAAAGTGTTAAGAACCTGTAGGTTTGTTAAGAAAAGTTGTATTTTGTGCACGCAATAATTTTACAGATTTAAAAGAACTTGTAGGTTTTTTAAAGTAAAAGTTATCTGATGTGTACATTTTTTTTTTTACAAAAGTATAAGAACTTGTTAGTTTTTTAGTTTGTAAAGTAATTTCACATAATTTATTTACAAAGTATTAAGAACTGAAGGTTTGTTTTTTTTTGGGTCGTTAAGTAAAAAGTTATCAGATGTGTGCATTTTTTCTAATGTGTACATTTTTTTATTTCTTTACAAAAGAATAAGAACTTGTTAGTTTCTTAGTTTGTAAACTAATTGTCACACAATTCATTTACAAAGTTTTAAAAAAACCTGAAGTTTTGTTGAGAAAAATTGTCATATGTACACACAGTATCATAACAAATTATAAGAATTTGTAGGTCGTTAGGTAAAAGTTATCTAATGTGTACATTTATTCTTTACAAATTTATAAGAACTTGTTAGTTTGTAAGTTTGTAAACGTATTTTTCACACAATTTTTTAACGAAGTATTAAGAACCTAAAGGTTTTTATGAAAAAAAGTTGTCTTATGTACACGTAATTTCTTTCCAGACAATCTGAACTTGTAAGTTTGTAAACAAGTACGGTAGTTTCTAAAGGAAAACTTAACTTTCTTGCACGCATTTTCTTACTGAATAGTGAGAAAACTAGTAGAACTAAAAAGTTTGTACGTTCTTATCTTATTTGCACACATTCTTTCCAAAGAAGTAAGAACTTTGAAAACTTTGCAAGTAAAAGATATTATTTTCATGCATTTTCTCAATGAGGTAAAACTTTTAACACTTTAATTTATTGCAACAAAGAAATATGTATACATGTAAAACACAAGTTATTTGCACTCAATTTTTTTAACAGAGTAGTAAGAATTTTTTCTTTGCATGGAAAGGTTATGTGTGTAGTGGGGTGTACAGTGTGTACTTTGTATGGTGTAGTGAGAGGAGAAGTATAGTGTAAGTATGTATAGTGCAGTGTAGGTGTGAGGAGAAGTAGTGTACGGTGCGTACTTTATGGTGTAGTGTGGGAAGTAGTTTACAGTTGTACTATGTGGTGATGTGGTGAATTGTTGTGTGAGAAGCTGTGTTGTGTATGTATGTATAGTGCTGTGTCAGTTTTTCACATTTTCTTTACAGAGTATAAGAACTTTGTAAAATACTTTAACATTTTCCTTAATTGACAACAATAATATAATGAAATACGTCCAAAGAAGTAAGGGAAATTGAAACCTTTGCAAGTAAAAAGATATCATTTTCATGCATTTTCTCAAATGAGTTTTGTAAAACTTTAACACTTTAATTTATTGCAACAAGAATATTTACAGTAACACAAGTTATTGCACTCATTTTATTAACAGAGTAGTAAGAATTTTACTTGCATGGAAATTAGTGTGTAGTGTTGTGTACAGTGGTACTTTGTATGGTGTAGTGTGAGGAGAAAATAGTGTAAGTATGTATAGTGCCAGTGTAGTGTGAGGAGAAGTAGTGTACGGTGCGAACTTATGTGTAGGTGGGAAGTAGTTTACAGTGTCTACTATTGTGATGTGGTGAATTGTGGGAGAAGCTGTTGTGATGTATTATAGGCTGTGACAGTTTTTTCACATTTTCCTTACAGAGTATAAGAACTTTGTAAAATTACTTTAACCTTTTCCTTAAATTGCCAACCAATAATATAATGATATGCGTCCAAAGAAGTAAGAACTTTGAAAACTTTGCAAGTAAAAGATATTATTTTCATGCATTTTCTAATGAGTGTGTTAAAACTTTTAAAACTTTACTTTTTGCAGCAAAGAAAATAGTATACATGTAAAAACACAAGTTATTTGCACTCGTTTTATTTACAAAAATAGTAAGAATTTTTACTTTGCCCTGGAAAGGTTATGTGTGTAGTGTGTGTACAGTGTGTACTTTATGATGTAGTGTGAGGAGAAGTATAGTGTAAGTATGTATAGTGCAGTGTAGTGTGAGGAGAAGTAGTGTACGGTGCGTACTTAATGGTGTAATGTGGGAAGTAGTTTACAGTGTGTACTATGTGTGATGTGGTGAACTGTTGTGTGAGAAGCTGTGTTTTGTATGTATGTATAGTGCTGTGTCAGTTTTCACATTTTCTTTACAGAGTATAAGAACTTTGTAAAATACTAACATTTTTCTGAATTGCCAACAATAATATAATGAAATACGTACTCATGCAGAAAAACTATCTTTTTTGCACACATTTTCTTTACATGGTATTTTTAACAACTTAAAAGTTTTTAATGTGAAAACTTTTTTTCACACATTTTCACTACAGCATAGTAAGAACTTGAAACTTGCAAGGAAAAGTTCACACCTTTCTTCTATAGTATAAAAACTTGATGAAACTTTTGGCCTTTTTGGGTCATATTTGTAATGTGAAAAATTATTTTCACACATTTTCAGAACAGCATAGTAAGAACTTGAAACTTTGCAAGGAAAAGTTTTCACCTTTTCTTCTAGAGTTTAATAACTTGATAAAACTTTGCTTTCAGGTACAATGCCCTCCCTTCCTCCGAGATTTGTCCTCAGGGCATCACCCCCAAGCTATTTGAAATATGATGCTATGCCTGGGGGGTCGTAAACCGCCAATATTTTGAACAATGTGGGTTTACTTTGCCCAAGGGCACTTTCCGACAAACCAACAGGTTTGGACGAAAATCAGGTCAGGGTCATGTGAACAAAGCTTCTATACAATACTTATACTGTACCAACATTGAATGACGGCGCTCCATTTTTAAAATCTAAAAGTTTTAATAATAGGTGTAAGTCTGAAAAAACAAAATTTAACATGAAAATTGTGTCAGCCATTGTTTTGCAACAACAATGCACTCCCTTTTGAATAGGCTTTTTAATTTTCCCATAATTGGATGTCATTCAATTCTTTATGAATAGGGCTATTCAAGTTTAAAAAATAAAATTGGGGTGTCTAGACGTCTGTCTGCAGTGGAAATAATAGGACTGAAGAAGTAATTTTTTTTTTAAAAATAAATTTAAATCATGTAATCTTAGATTGCAACTCCAGACAGTTTCACAAAGTTGGTGATGGGAAGTAAAGGGGGGGAGCTTCACGAAGATTTCCGAAGATTCCCGAAGATACACGAATCGCCCAAAAATTTAACCAACTGCGCAGCTAACTCTGCAAAAAAAAAATAAAAATAAAACCCCTGCGCATCTATCTCTGCGCACCGACAACGTCATGGTGGGGTAGGTCTTAGACAAGACGAGCTCAAAATTCAGTCTCAGTCCAGTCTTCGTCGAGGAAGGACGTGTATTTAAAAATTGTCTTGATTTTTTTATTTATTATTGTACATTACTTAATATCCTTCTTATATTGTAAAGCATCATGTTTGGTCAGGTCTGTATGTGTGCAAGTCTGGAAATGTCTGTATGACGTCATGACTTGCAAGTTTCAACACGAATGGAAGTGAAAGGGGCGGAGCTTCACGAAGCTGCCGCTTGGGGCTCCTTCAAGAGCGCAAGGAGGCTAGAGCTTCAGTCAGTCAGCGTCTGAGATTTGTCGAGGACAGTCGCATACTGGTTCCCTGTCTTCAACTGCATCACCATGAATTTTCAAGCAGACTTTATACCACTGTTGCTGAGCCTACGCCTTTCTATGTGGGGCCATCTCAAAAAGTACGAACTTGTTCTTTGTAAAAAGGGTTTTTTTTTTAAATGGTCATGTACGAAAATGCTGGTGGGCGGGGGTCATATGCAAGACTGCTTCAAACCATATGTACAAATCCAATGTGCAAAAGGAAGAGGACTCAGGTTCAATCTTCACGAATGGAGTCAACTTGTTCGTGAAATGGAACTACTCAATGATTACGTCTTCAACATGGTGAAGATGCAGCCAGTGTACCAGAAAAAGGAGGTTGGTTCTTTTACCCTTTTTTGTGTATAATCATCACGGTACTATTGTGTTGGGATTAAATCCACAAATGGTCGTGTATACCTTGGGGAAGTGTCGTGCCGTAATCTAGTAAAATATTCTCAAAGTGGTTCGCATATGTTAAGTGATCTTTAACTGAGCTATCGCGATTATAAAAAAACAAGTGGTACTTTAATTTTTTTATGAGAATTAAAAACAAATATGATGAACTGGCATTAGTAGCAAAATGTCAGGTTCTACGTGTGTTAGCCTACATGACTTTGTGAAGACCTATACTGAACGTTTAGGTCATGAGGAGAAGTACATTTCTGTGAATATGGGAAAAAATTGTGTACGAACTTGGTGCTGAATTATCTACAAATGAAGTGGAGTTGATTAATGCGACTGCATGATATGTAATGTAAAAAATTGTGTTTCATGTACTATGTGTTTGTTAAATAAATAAGATTGTTATACACATGAATAAGTCTTGACTTTTTAAATTTATTCACCCTAGGTACCATGATTCCCAGCCCTTTATCTTCACACACTCGATGCATGTCCTGACTAGTCTGTGTATGGGGGCGTCCCCTCAATGCCTGTCTTGACAAGTCTTGTCATGTTTGCAACCAAACTTGACAAGTCTTGGGCAGGTTTGCATGGGCGTCATCATGTTAGGTTAAGTTTGGTTAAAATGGGGCACCCTCTTGTGTAGTGTCCGCCATCTTTAAAAAATAGGTTAAAGCAGTCACACTCTAGGTAGCATCCGCCATCTTTTAAAATTAAAATATGATCAATTAAAAATTTGCATAATTAAAAAATTAAAAATTCATAATTAAAAATATATGAATAATTAAATATGAATAATTAAAAATATGATTAATTAAAAATTTGCATAATTAAAATTTGCATAATAATTGGGGCCCACCTTGACACCCCAGTGGCCCACACTCTACTCTCCCGTAACCGTGGGTTGTTAAAAATAAAGGAACTGTAAATTTCATAGTGTAAAGTTGAACTTTAATCGAACTTTTAATCAAATCAAATTATCTGTTCTTGTTCACATTTGCTATTGTGTCACTTCATACTTGGTCGACCATTTTAAATAAAGAAAAACAAGCAAGAAGAATTGTTCAAAAGTTCCAGATTATTAGATCTGTTATAACTGCAAGACTGCTAAATTCATTTCAAATGTTTTATGCAATGCACTAAAACTTCAGCAGCAAAATAGGTCATCATCTGATGGCTCGTAGTATATTTTTGTCGAAAACTTTAAAGTTTTGTTCAGTTGGAACTAGCTTAAACTAGTTGGATCACCATGACAATCAGTATCGACAGAATGAATAGCAGAAAATGTCAACTTTTTGAAGGTTTTTCTTAATCGTTAAAAGTCCAAAAAATAATTATCAGTATGAGTAAACAGTATAGCATCAATACTTAATTTAGGTAATGACCTGCATTTGTAGATGGGCAATATATTTTTCGTCGTATGCGACCCGGTATTCATCTAAACCTAGAGCAAGGGGCGAACTGTATTTCTCCCCGGGACACACATTTTTATATGGACATGACTTTTTGTTTTTACAGTCTGTTCCTTTTGATGTAAAGAACTAGCATGGTTAGCACAAAACAACTTTCTGTGAAGACGATTTAAGTCCGATTATCCTTCTTCCCGTGGTGGGAGACATAACCCTCTAATTCAGGCTAAGACCAGCGAAATGTAAGTCCGTTATTTTAAGCTAAGTTGTATTAGAAACTATGCACAATTATCGGAAACACACTACTCAAGCTTACTTTCGTAGTTTGTACCGTACTTTTGTACTTACAATCGTGTAAGAATAGTGTTATTTGAATAGATTAGCATGTTTAGTATAGATTATTCCGAGGCGGAATTGGCCCATTCTAGAAATACAGATTACATGCAAGCACTCGATTCTCTTGAAAGACAATGTTAAGGTTATTTGAATACTGCTCAAATTCTCATATTTATTCATAATTCAGCAGACAATTTAAGACGATATGCGAGGGAAACGATATATGGATGAAAAGCGGTACTACACCCTTGTAAAATTAAGATGGCCCAACCTAAGATAACACAAACTATACGGAGCGAACAACACCACTCTTCTGTCCGTCCGTGCGTGCGGGTGTATATCTCACTGTAAAAACCGAACATGGTGAGTTTTTATACTCAGAACAACAAATGTTGTATACCCACTAGAATTGTGTTAGATAGGGAAGAGCAAAGTCTAGTGGATCGTGGGTGACGATGGATGAACTCAAGAAAAAGTGTAAGGTATGAATTACTTTTTTTGGGTCATGCCCGTCTACATACAGTTACCGGACCTGTGTAACTGTAGGAGAGTGACAAGGGCCCATTGCAGTTGTATAAACGGCGTTCAGTTCTTCCACCAACCAAAACCAAAACCAAAACAATTATATTTGTTGAATCAAAACAAACTAACACGACTTATAACACAATGCACATATCAAATGCTACCAAATTCCCCGACGAATAACTATACTCGACACCCTCTTTAAAGAAATCTGATATACCGTGTCTACGCTTTGTTCCAGCTATCGAACCTCCAGTACGTGAATGCGCGATGAACGAATCGATCACCGTATTCTCGAGAAGCATTTATATGTCCGACAGTAATCACGTACTGGCCACTTTACTAAAGGCAATATCTATAGGCATTGAGATATTCCCATGGTTAACGATTTTAGTATTTTCGGTAAGCCGTTTGACAGTTCTCATGTCACGCGAAAGAATTAGCGCAACCAGCTACCTATTTATTGTGGTAACAAGAATTTCAGGGAAACAGTTACAAGTTCACGTCATGGGCGTAGTGTTGCCGGTAGCATATAGTTGACCAGTAAGATTCCACCAATATTTGAGCTTTGGATACTTTTTCCACCAATTTGACATTTGTTCGAAGTGCTGCCTGCAGTCGATCAAGTATACAGGCCTATATTAGTTGCCAGGACCAGACAGAACAGAACATACCCCTATAGAAACAGGCAACGTTGCAAGCCATACGTGTAAGAACACTCATAAAAAATGTATTTTTGTCTTCGATAACCATTACCATATGAGACAACACATTTACAAGCAGTATATTATGCATTTCATAACAGAGTAACTATTCAACGTCATTCAAGGCTAAACTTTCACGTAAATTATGAACGCGCAATTAAAAGTAATTACATAAAGCTGTTAACTCGCAATAAATATTGATGTCTGTAAATGTATGACTTTAACCATAAACAGTTCAAAACACAGTATAACAGGTCTCAAAACCAGTGTCTAGGTGAAAGTCAGTGTATAGTGCAATAACAGCATTATTAATCTAGTTGCGTTATGTTAGTTTTAAAACAAGAGTCCTAGAGAACGTTAGAGTTGCCACTCACTAGTAATGGTAGTAGTGTTAGTGTATAGTGTGATCAGTGATGAGCACAAATATGAGGCAACATTATATCCTATTAACTAGACTTCAAAAGTGGGAATTTTCTTCTCATATAGTTTCAAAACAAAATATTTATGCAGCTGTCTGGGAATCAAATCTGATGTTGAACAACGTATACATAGCACTTGCATACACAACTGTGAACCAATACGTGCGTCAATACGAAATATAGCAATATTCGCTCATAACCACAAAACCAGCGACCTAAAAAGCGACAAACCACGTTGCTAATGACACTTTTTGTCCTGAACTGAAATGATGATATAGAGGCTACTGTAAATCATGCAATCAAGCTAGCAATAATTTTCTCTTAACACGTTGTACCATACTATACTTTATTCATATACCATGCACCATAAACGCGTTCTAAAAGCAGATAACACATTGTATCGTGTTCATGTATAGGTATAGACTTCACTCCCATAACAGTTCGTGATCGATTTAGCACAGCTTTTTGAGAGAAACCCCATGAAAACGCGTTTTCTTGTTGAGATTAACAATGCTCAAGCCAATGTCTACAGGCCAGACGATAACCCATTTGGCGTGCGGGATAAACGCTTACGTGTTGATCTGCTGATCGTCTGCACGGCATCGCGCCGCTTTGAACTAGAAAAGAGCACGCATCTACTATATATAGCTACACTGTAATCTGAAAATATTGCAATAAAGACAAAATGTATATAAAATGTGCAATTGATGCGATCAGAAGATATACACGAAATCTATGTGTGCGTCGGTCGATGCTAGCCTTGCAAAACTTGTGCAACATTTTGCATGTATAATTCACTTTTTGACCAATCAGACAGGAGAACTTCGAAGACGAAAAAACTCGTAGGGATGTCCGCTGAAGAACACACGCCAGTTTTACCCGATTTGACACTCTTTCTTTAGGTAACTAACTATACTACGCCATTTATGCAAAAGGTTGTTAAGGGAATGTCAGAGGGCTCAATTCCAGTATTAGAAAATCTGGGGAAAAACTATCAGTCAGGATTGGCGGTGGCGGGATTTAACTATGACCTCCCGAATCAGAGCTACACTCGTTCTGGACTTGATACTATATAGTTTTCTTACTAGATGCCGTGTTGGTGTTTTTTGATTTCGTAAATTTTATACAAATCAAATAAACGTTTTTTCATCGTCCTTCCGATAATTGGATGAGCGAAGCGAAGACTTTGACACCCAAAAAAATTAGCTTGTGTTTTTTTTGTTTTTTTGTTTTTTTTTTGTCTGTTTGTTCGCTCTCTACCGGGCAAACGGCATATGTGATCTTGATGAAAATTGGAGAAGAACTTCGAAATCGAAATCGAAGAAATATCTCTCATGAATATCGCAACTTTTACGATTTTCCCCCGATTTTTAATGCGATATTTTCGTGATATTTGGGCCGATTCTGACCAAACGGGTGGGGCTACAACGATCATATTTTACATGTATATTAAGGTAATGGTGATGTATTGCCTTTTGAAAGAAAAAGTTGAAACAGTAAGCCAGAATCCATAGAACTAGGAAAACGCTAAAGTCCCGCCGCGTTGATGGATGAGCTTTTTAAAGTTTTTATTTTGCGTGGGATATCTTTAATTTTGCAAGTGCTTTGTTTAGCTGCCTACGCATTGTAGGTGATTGCTGTCAAGTTTCTATTGTTACTTGCCAATTGGTATTATTTACCGTAAAAAACATATATTAAAAGCTTTATTTCTGTGGATTCTGGCAAACTTTTTCAACTTTTTCTTTCAAAAGGTACTACATCACCATAACCTTAATGTCCATGTATAATATGAACGTTGTGGCCCCACCCGTTTGGTCAGAATCGGCCCAAATGTCACGAAAATATCGCACTAAACCGTAAAAAACTTATATTAAAAGCTCTATTTCTATAGATTCTGGCTAACTTTTTCAACTTTTTCTTTCAGAAAGCAATACATCACCATTACCTTAATGTCCATGTGAAATATGAACGTTGTAGCCCCACCCGTTTGGTCAGAATCGGCCCAAATGTCACGAAAATATCGCACTAAAAATCGAAAAAAATCGTAAAAGTACGATATTCATGAGAAATATTTCTTCGATTGTTCCCAAAAACAATACACCTCTAAGTTCAGAGATTTCGAAGGTCCCCTCCAATTTTCATCAAGATCGGATATGCCGTTTGCCCGGTAGAGAGTTAACAAACAGACATAAAAAAAAAAAAACAAAAAAAAAAAAAAAAAACACCCGAGCTAAATTTTTTGGGAGTCAGTGAAATTGAAGTCTTCGCTTCGCTCATCCAATAAAGGTTTTAACATGAGTTTTTTGAGGTATAATTAACAAGTAACAATAGAAACTTGACAACAATCACCTACAATGCATTCAAAAAGCACTTGCAAAAGTAAAGAGATCCCACACAAACTAAAAACTTACAAAAAAGCTCATCCATTAACGCGACTAAAAACCCGTTAGCGAAACGCAATGCACATTATGCCTGAAATAACATCAAAGTTCATCAGAACATCAGATCTCTGGGAACATGGAGTGAGATCGCACGGGTACATTCTATACTATTTAGCGACGATATAACAAGCTATACTAACCGGCTTCGTGAACGCTTTTTTTTTAGTCGCGTTGAAGGATGAGCGATTTTTATTTATTTTACCTAGTTTTCTAAAAACAAGTTGTTAAAGAACGGTTTTATAAGAAATATTTCTCCGATTGAACCCAATTTCATAGTTTATTTGAGTTTTAAAGTTTCTAAGGTCTCCTGAAAATTTCACGAAGATTGGATTAGCTGATTGTCCGAACAATCAGAAGATTTTTAAAAATTGGGAAAAGAATTGTATTTCAATCGAAAAAATCGTTAATGAACCATTTTATAAGAAAGGTTTCTTCGATTGAACCTAAAACCGTGACAGTTCTAGTTTAGAGGTTTCGAAGGTCCTCTGAAAATTGAATCAGTTCCGAGTATCCGCTTGCCCGGTAGATAGCGAACAGTCAAGACAAAAAACAAGACACTCGAGAGCTATTTTTTGTCAGAGAGTCAAATTGAAGTCTTCGCTACGCTCATCCAATTATCGTCACTGCTGTGGGCACCGGGGGTAGTTGAAGTGGCGTGGCGACTGGCGAGAGTCTGGTTGAAGTGGCGAGAGGTGGTTGTCGTGCGCTACTCGCAAGTCGGTATGGGTGGGGATAAAACAAGAACTCGAAACTTACGTTTTAATTTTTTATTTTTTTAGCTTGAATGACAAAAAAAATCCCCGTAAAAGATTTAAACAGTCCCCTCGAGGCCCCAATGACTTATTCTTGTATTTAGAGAGTAGCAAAAAACTTGTAAAGTCATTTCTATAAAAATGAGAAAACAGTCAAATCCCTATTTGACAAGATTTTGTTTGTTTATTTTTTTTGGGTTGTGGTGTCATTGGTGTAGGAGGACCCAACCAAATAAAAAAAATTTGAAAAAAAAAAAACGGCACCCAAACTCTCCTTCAAAGTTTTCGGCTGTGAATTGGAGTATAAAGTTAACCCAAGTTTTTCATTCTTTCTCCCTATTTTCGTTTTAAAAATAATAAGATCTTTTCGCCTGTTACGAGCGCCAATTAACCCCAACGATTTTTTGTTAAAAAAAAAGTAAAATTTTAAACTCGAAATCATAAAAAAAAAATTTTGGGGGCCTAAACCAAAATTCAATGGCCAAGCCTTTTTTTTTTATGTTTTCGATTTTAAAAATTTTTTTTTTTCCCAAAAATCGTGGTTTGGCGCTGCAACGGGCGAAAAAATTTACTTTTTTTTTTAAAAGCAAAAATAGGGAGAAAAAATAAAAAGCTTGGAAATTCTTATCTCACAGCTTTCACGCCGAAGACTTTGAAGGAGAGCTTGGCTCCCTTTTTTTTTTTTACAAATTTTTGTATTGGTTGGAATTACACTTTTTGTTTTTCTTTCCTATAAAGGGGTGTGAATGTTTAAATTTGTTGAGTTAAAAATTTGTTTTTTTAATTTTTGGGCCCAGGGTTTTCCCCCCCAAAGATCCCCCTTAAATTAAATAAATAAATAAATAAAAAAAATTTTTTTTTTAGAGTTACCCCGTTATATAACTGATTTTTCAGTGGGGGGATTTTAAAAATCAAGCGCCAAACCCAACCCCTGCAGGCCCCGACGCAACGCGGTGAGCGAAAACCCAACCCAAAGATCGATTTTTTAAAATGGGAAATATATCAATCAGTGGTATGGACAGTAAAACCCCGCGGATCAACGCCAGAATCAACAAGACATTCAGAACAACTCTGAAATTTTTTATGTGTTCGTTGTAGGACGGCTCCAAAGTACCGTTTTTCAAAATCCTAAACAAGAATGATAGTTAAGTCCAAACAGAAGTTAAAAAAAATTCGACTTTGCGGAATCGAACCCGGCCCCTTTGCTTGAAGCAGTAGCTAACAACAAGACCAACGCACTAGCATAAGCACTAGTATTTATAATGAAAAAGCATGTTTAATTTCAAGCTTGTATACAAATTTTACGCCCGAGTAATTACGCGTTTGATTTGCTAGGACGGCTCCCAAAATCACTGTTTCAAACCCCTAAAACAAGAACTGTTTAGAAGTTTAAAAAACTTTTGAATTTAAAGGGGAAACGAACCTGGCCCTTCTGCATGGAAGCAGATACCAACAACAAAACCAACGCACTAGCATAACACTTGATATTTATAATGGTTAAGAGCATGTTTAATTCAAGCTTTTACAAATTACTCCCTGAGTAATTCGCGTTTTGATTTTGATTTTGATTTTATTTTTTCCCCGGGCCCAATTGCCCGGTTTTGTTATAGAGGTATCTGAGTGTGGGCCCAAGTTTCAAATTCTAAGAGAACCCTTTTCCCCGGGTATAGCGTAATTTATAAGGTACGGAATTACTACTTTTGATAATTTTTGGTTTTTTCCGGTACCCCCTTAACCAATTTTGCTTTCCTTTCAAAAGTGAAAAAGAATGAGGATATCAAAATGATTTTCCCGTTTTTAAACTCCAGTTGTAGCGTTTTTTTTGAATGATTTATTTCTTAAAGTTAGATATGTTTTTGTTTTATTTTTTGGCCCCTGGTCATCCCAAAAATTAGCCCCTTGTGTTTTGGACGCAAGATATTTAATGGTTAATAGCATGTTAAATTTCAAGTTTGTACAAATTACCACGCCTTGTAATTTCGCTTTGATTTTCATCCAAATTTTATTTTCCCCCCGGTCCCTGTTACCCGATTTGGTTTTGAAAGCAAAAGGCACTGCTCTGAAAACACCTAAATGTGGTCCCAAGTTTCATAGTTCAAAATTTACCCTTTTCTTGTAGGCTAAAGAAAAACTCCGCGGGGAAAATCCTAGCCCGCCAGCCACCCCCCAGCCCCCCCACCCACCCACCCCCCCCCACCAGCCCCGCCTTAAGGAATTTCGATGTTGAAGCCTTTTTTAAAACAGAACGAGTTTCGGATCGGGTTTATTTTTTTTTTTTTTGGGATGTCTACCCCCATACCGGTCATATACCCAGTTTTAAGATTTTAACTCTTTCGGGGCGGCGTGTGCAGATAGCTGAAAACCCCCCCCAATCTGGTAGCTGATATAGGGCCGGAGTTGGTGTCGCTAAGCATCGCATCGCTTTTCGCCCGGGGGACGACCGTCGCCCTAGAATAACCCGGGAGTACGAGTGACACAATAAAATACAAAATGCACGGCGAAAGGTTGGTTGGGGGAAAAAGGGGGTGGGTAGTTCGACAAAGCTCCTAACAAGGGGTCTTGGGGTCCCTCAAAATGCTAAGTTTTAAATTTTTTGCGCAAAAATTTTTTTTCATTAAAAAATCGAAATACGGTGGTGTTTGTGTTGAAAATACACAGTACAGTCCCCCCCCCCCCCCCCCCAAGGGAAAACACAAAATTTAAATTTAAATTTGAACAGATTATTTGAATATTTCTTTTAAAAACTTTTGTGAACAAATGATTTTCAGCAAATTAAAAAAGATGAAATAATTTTTTCTGGAACGCACGGAAATAATTTGAGCAGTGTCTTTAATTGGAATTTGGGCGCGCCCAAGTTAGGTTTTACGGACTCAGTAAAGGGGATCGACATTTTCATTTTTGTAATGATACATAAGGTTGAAAGGGTCAATTTATTTTTTCATTGACATTCGGTCAGAAAAAAGAAAGCGATCACCCAACCATAAACTTTTACTTGTAGCAACCGACCAGGACAAGCATAACAAGGACGTTGTTGATGTTTGCTGCCCTGACCCCCAGGTCGAAAATTTTGGGGTCTTTCGGAGCACTGCGCAAACGCTTCGCCCCCTTCCGACGCCCCCAAACCGGGCGCAAACGAGGGATGGCAGCTGCACACGGCTCCGCCGCCCACACACGTTTTATACCAAGGGGGAGTCGAACCCTGGTCCGCTATCCTGCAAGTCGCTGCCCAGCCGACTGTCTGGGGGGGGGATGTGGTTCAGGCCAGCAGCAATGAACCTAATAAATGATAGTCATGTCGTGGGATCATGCATGTAGTCAACACGTCACGTGGGTCAGGAAGCCGGAGCATTGCACGTACGTATGGCGGTAATCAGTCAGGAAGCTACGAGGAGGTGCCGGAAACAATAAATAATAAGATTACTTTGCTGAACTAACCTCTCGATTTGAGACCACCTGTAGGAATTACGTCAACACGCCCACTTCATATCAAGCCTCGGCTACTATAATTACGTTTCGTCTGTGATAACGAGAATAATTTATCTCTCGAGTACACAAAACTCTAAAAATAAAATCCGCGACGATAGGCTTGAATGCTGGGCGGGAAGTTGAAAGCGTCGCGACGTCTAGGTCGAGAGAGCGTCCGTCACACTAACACCTGTCACCCACCACACTGAAAGGCGCTCGGTGCGCGACTGAACGAGGAACGCGCTTGGCGGGCGGGTCTATATTGATCGCGCAGGACACCTCGCGCTCTGGCTTCTGGACACGAGAGCTGAGCCCGCAAACCAAGGAGTCGCGACGCTCGCTCGCGCGTTCCGGTACGTTCACTGGACGGAACGATGCCGACTAATTATTCATATTATTTAGATTTATCGCGAACGAAATGACACAAGCCGCGACTAACGCGCGTTTAATTACAAGAAACGACTCGAGTACGACAGGGAAATGCGTAAAGAAAATATGTTTTTATCGTCGAGTCTGTAGAAACGATAACCACATCCTCCTCCCGAGACTCCATTAGATAATAATATAATGACCTCGGAGGTGTTGGAGCTCGGACGAAGGGGCCTCCGATAAATCGCACCCCGACACGGGTTATTTCTCGCCCACCCTCAACGAAACTGCCCAACTGTTAAAAGCCAACTTCTATTTTTTACTTAGCAACCGAATTCGGGAGTAAAATGTTTGATGAAGAGGGCAAGTATGGAGATTAGAAAAATACCCCCAAAGTTTGGTTTCCCAAATCAGAATGTGTGGACTGTAGACATACTAAACAAACTAATCAGCTTGTGATAAGAGAGATTGTCAGAACAATTTTGACCACATTGCCAACAACCGCGACGGACTCGACCCGGGGAAAACACGATAGAGATAAAAGGGGGTTGGCCCCAGGGTCACTTCAAAAAATTAAACTAAAACGCTCAAAA